>SNQJ01S0001987.1:204825-252080 GCA_010110895.2 Picea sitchensis | reverse complement strand
TAACTATACTGGCACCTACAACCTCCTCATCAAGCATGCCACATCTTCCACCTCTCATCCTGTGAACCATTCGGCTGGTCCAGGTGGCCCCTCGAGAAGACCTCCATGTATCCAAAAGGCAGAGTTGACCAGAACCGTTCCTGATCCAAAGAGGGTGGTTATTGCAGTTGTTGGAGGTGGTTAGACATCATCTTCGCCATAAATGGAAAGTTCGAAAAAGGACTGAAGCACGTCAATCCATCTGCAGGACAGTCAGGAGTCTGATTGCAATCGTCAAGAGTCTGCATGCGCAGACTGTCAAAAAAAATGCAGACGTAATGCTTTTATTGCAATATCTTGTTTTCTCTGCTAGGGTTTTGTATGGAGTATATTTGGGCATTTTTTCCATTTTTTGTAAAGGATCGAGGGTTGAGCAAGGCTCCCGGTTGTAAAACTTTAATGAAGCACTGGTTATTCTGGTTATGCATGGACTCCTGACTTCTTTCCTTATGAATGTCAGTTTCTTTCACGTCTTTGTTTACATTGTGTTAGAGTAGCTCGGAATTGGAGGATCCAGTCGAGTTGTAACTGTTATAGGATGATGTAGGTTGGATCACTGTAACAGTTGCATTGTTTCTAATCGGTCCCTGTGATTTTCTTAGCACTGAATGACTTGGAATTGGAGGATCTAGTCAAGTCCCCCCTTCAGTTCCTCGAAGCCCTGAACCAAGAGGATCTTGCATTCATAGTTTTTCTTTTGCAAACTACTGAAAGGCCTGTTGCATGAGGTAGTTTGCTCACTCCTCTCACCAAGTCTTCCACCTGCTCATATTTTAATCAACTCACTGACTGAAGTTAGATCAAGACCTTCGTTGTTCCTTACATACCAGACCTAGTCCCTGAGTTAGAGAGATATCTTCCTGAGTCTCTACCCATTTGATCACGCATTAAAACTATCGTGACATAAAACTGATGGGCGTTGGGCTCTACTCTTGCAAGCAATCCAGGAGTGAATTCTAACGCTAACAGATATGACAATGAAACTTCTTGGGTGGGGCCCCAACTCCCACATCGTGAATTAGTGTTGCTATATTCTATCTACATTACGAATACAATTGAGTGTTGGTTTGAAACTCTCTGAAATTAACTTATGTTTCCATAGAAGCCTCATGGGATCGAAAAAATGCATTGTCATATAATTGTTCAATGCTCCATATTAGATCAAATTACTTGAGTCAATACAATATTTAATAATTACGAGACTATCGAACCATGCAAACGAGAAGAGGTGTTAAATCCAGCAAAGAAGCACCAACCAAGATTCCAAGGAATTTTTTTTAATAGTAAATCTATAAAAGAAAATAGTGGGCAATATATATTTATCCATGGACATTGGACTGGGTTCTTTGCACTGAATCATTGAACATATTTTTCATAAATAGAGGTAGAGGAGTTACAAAAAAGAAACATGCATACAATTTTGTGTTGTTCATCTAGTGCGACAACATCTAGGAGCCATTGACAAGCTCTTGAACATGCATACAAAACTGATTACCATGCTTTTTTAGGAACTCCTTCAGTATTCTCCTCAAAAGGTCAATGTTGGTTTCCGCAATCTCAATATCTTGTGGAAGACCTGAGGTGACAAATAAATAGGAGAGCGGTTCCGCAGTGGAATAATCCTTTGGCTTGAAATAGGTCAACAACACTCCTTCTCCTAACGATGGCGACCTAGAGACAGTGCAAAGCACCACTGAATTGTACAAATAATAGGGAAAAGGCCCCGGTGAGAATATTTTCCAATCCCTAGCCACCACTGCCAAGAGTACAACATCCTGCAACATCGCTCCAATGGCCCACCCTAGTAAGAAAGCAACCCAAAATTATTCAAACGTAGGAGGAGATAAGAACCCTCCTCGCAGTAAAATTATTAATTCTCGCAAGATTCTCGTGAGGAAGAAGAGAAAAAACATTGTAGGGCAAGCAAAAGAGCCTGAAACTGAAATTGAAAACACACCAAGAGACCACCTCCTTACAGTCAAAGACTTCAGGGACACAGCCTGCACGAGAAATTCGAGAGGCCCAAATTACTTCCTTCTATGCAGAAGGGGACCAAGAGACCCCCTCCCTACAGCCAAAGACTTCAATGACACAGGCTGCATGAGCAATTCCAGAGGTCCAAATTAATTTATTCTGGGTGGAAGGGGATGAGTAGTAGGAATATTCCTTGCACCACCAGGATTTCTGGTCCTCACCCCCTAATATGTTAATTGTATATGTAGAGAAAAAGAGAGTGGTCCCGCAATTGAATAATTCTTTGGCTTGAAATATATCTCTGGGCGCACCAAGAGACCATTTCCTTACAGTCAAAGACTTCAGGGACACAGTTTGCACCAGGTACAAATCCAAACCCAATCCAAAACCCTAAAAATGAAAGGAAAGGATACATCTCTGAGGGCAAGGACCACCATCCGAGTTGAGAAACTCAAACTCTCGAGCTACAAAGTGACTATTGCGTTCAGCATTGGTTTATTTTCTAAAACCCCTTCCTTTGGCCTTGTCAGGGCCGCCATTGTCGAGCCGGGAAGTGCCCCCCGTTATGGTGGATTTTTGGCGTAAGAGTGGGAACATCATCTGCATTTCCATCATCCATCGTCATATCACCGTCCATCAGATCATCTTCTTTCGGCTCGAAATCGACCGCATCAACCTCTATGTCGGCCATCAACGCACGAGGGGAATCTTTCTGAGAAGGGGGGTTTCCTTGGAATTCTTTGGCTTGAAATATATCTCTCGACGCACCAAGGTACCATCTCCTTCTTTGCTTCTGGGTAGAAGGATATGAGTAGTAAGAATATGCCCTGGACCACTGGAAGTTCTGGTCATCATGCCTGAAGGTGTTTACTATATCTAGACAGAACTGTTGTCGAACTGATGCCATAAGTTCACGAGAATGTTTGTTTTCTCCAGATGATGTTTGAAATGAAAATTCGGAAGGGATAATATAACTCTCCGCAAATCTTGGTTTAATGCGTATCAATTGGAGATATCCTTGAGACTTTCACTGATCAATGACAATCTCTATGGTTCTTGCATAATGAGTTGTTAACATTAAATCTTACCAATTGCATACTTCGAAATAAGTTTGAAGGTGGCGATGACGGCGAAGAGTGATTAAGGATTGGAGATTTCATGAAGCCACCAACCGGATGACGTGCAAAAAGATTCCATGATGCTTGAAATGAACACTCGGAAGGGATAACACAACCCTCCGCAAATCTTGGTTTAATTTGTATTAATGGTAGATCTCCTCCAGCCTTTCGGACATTAATGATAATCTTAACGGTTCCTGCAGGATGAGCTATTAGCATTAAATCTTAATAATTGCATATAAAGAAATAAGTGCGAAGGTTCCAGGAATGGCGAAGAGCGATTAAGCATTGGACATTTTTTGAACTCACCAACTTGCGAAAGAGATTCGAAGAAATGGCCAAGTACGGAAATTAGTCGATCAAGCTTCAAAACAGGGTCACAAGTTATACTCAGGAGACGTGAGGGCCCGATGGTCAAATTGTATGTCTCCGAACTTTTGACTACAAAATGTGTAACACGGAACATGGCATGATAACAGACTTCGGCGGTCAATTTCTATATCGCGTATCTTTGGGTGTTGTTTGTAGGTTGTGGAGCAATGGAAGCGCAAGCCTGGTTGGGAACCAACGATGGAAATAGTGGCCAAGTATGGAATGGGGAAGCGGTTGGTCAGACTCGTGATATAAAAGAATGAGACTTATTCGGAAAAACAACTAAGTAACTAGAAAGGGAAAGTAAAGGAGAAAAAGAAAGGGGAATTTGGTTGTCAATTTGTAGATCGGGGAAGTTCGGGTGTTGTTTGCAGGCAGCGGAACAATGGAAATGCAATGTTGATCCCACCTACCCAGGAACCTGCGATCCAAAAAGTTGTTTCATATGGAACGGGGAAGCGGTCGGTCTGACTCGTGATATAAAAACATCAGTGGAAATATGAAAACGTGAATCTGTCAACCCACGCACCTATACATTTTCTGAAAAACGACTAAGTAACCATAAAGGGAAAGCAGAGGGAAAAAAGAAAGGGGAGCACAAGTTTCAAAAGTGGGAATTGGTGTTAACAAATCCCCATCGATGGTCTTAACAGTAACTATGAAGTTCATTAAACAAGTGAATAGGCTCTTCAATCAAGGAATAG
Source organism: Picea sitchensis (assembly GCA_010110895.2). Lineage (NCBI taxonomy): Eukaryota > Viridiplantae > Streptophyta > Pinopsida > Pinales > Pinaceae > Picea > Picea sitchensis. The sequence goes on along the minus strand of SNQJ01S0001987.1, from coordinate 247,873 downwards.
AGAAAGTGAGTCATGCTTATACTTTCCAAGTAGTGTTTGCATAAGAGAAGCATCAAAAAGCTACAGGAAAATCAATTTTGGGATGTTCAAGTAAAATTATTGTACTATCAACTTCACCGTAAGTATAACAATGTCGAATTTTAATTTTAATTTTCTGTGGTTGATATGATAGTTCAATTGGACTTCACATAGCATATATCCTTTTATTTCAAAATATTTTCTGAAGATGAATTTTAGTAATTTCATCGATCAAGTAAAAGTGCTAAAATGAACTACATATTACATTTGCTTCACAGAGCTTACATTAAAAGGCAAAGCAGGTCTTGTATATTCTTTAAGATCATAGAAAAACCACTAAGATTGTGAATGTATCATCCAGCCATAATTCATAAACCATACCCATGGGACCATTCAATTACAACATGAAAGCACATGAACAAAATTCTACCAAACACAACACAACATAAAACCAATAGAGATTGGGCATTGTATCCCAACTATAACCAAATCCCCAAATGGGCACTAAGACATTTGTCGATTACTATTTTACCATGAAGCAAGATCACTATAAACATTTTCTTTTGATAGTACTATGTTCTATCATTACAAGTTCTAACAATGCCAAATTTGCAATATTATTGAAAATTCCTTATGGTTACATTCAGAGGAGAAATCCATTTTGACAGTTCAAAGGATGGACCTGATTTATTCAGAGTTGGATACTTTGTATTTGGTTTGTCCTCATGCTTCTCATTCCTGGACTGAACAATCTTATGTGCTTCCAGTTTAATTTTCCATGGAACTAAAAAACTCTATTCATATCCTCATTAGGTAGCATGGACAGATACACATGAGATTGTTTCGTTTCCTGCCAACGCTTGATATGATTTTATTTCTTTTTGGTTCAGTCGATATGCAGTATGGCATTGCCCTCATTTAGTGTAAATTTTATATGGATTCGAAAGTCGCGTAGCATGTAGACATTGTTTTTCTTTTTCTGTAGGTATACTTCATATGGAAATTCTGCTAACCCAGGAAGCACATCTTGTAACAGAGGTTGTCTAATTGTACAATGTACGATTGTGTTGTTGACGGTTCGGATGGTAGCTTTGAGGCAATGTCTATATATGTAAGTGAATTTTTTACTGCATCGTAGACAATCAATTGTACCATCATTTATGAAAGCAGAGGCAGAAGAAGGAGAGTTGCATTTGGCACATACAGGCTCGAAGGGGGTCGAGTACGCATTTGCTGCAACCAAAACGCCCTCAACCTAGGCACGTGAGCATAGTAGTTAATATATTGAACAATATAATATACAATTGTACAACAAAAAAAGATGCAGAAAATTGGTCAAGGCATTTTTTATGAGCAAAGTGTGGATGGAATTGTAGATGTATACGCACAACCGTTGTCAAGCTAGTTAGTTTCTTGAGATCTTGTACTATGTATGTTCACAATTCTGTTACAAATGTTTCTTGGGTTGTGCGAAAGATCATTTCTTTAACATCTCTTTTCTTTGTTATATTTTTGAAGAGCATAAGTGGAAATTTTCATTTATGCAATTGTTGTTCCATTGAGGAAAACAAATTTGAATAGGTGTCGAACAATTGTAGCTGCAACATGGAATAGTGTAATAACTGTGTAACATAACTGAGATATATGAACATGTGAAAGTAAAGGAAAAAACTGGACATGGAGAACGGTACCATTGCCTTGTCGTTGTCTGACTCTCCATATTTTGTATGGAGAATGTGTTGCGAGCTAAGTTTTCTCGCGAGTGTGACAACTGCACCAATGGTTCCGATTGGGTAAGTGTCATTGCTCTGTGCAAGTTGGTTGATTGTTGTGTCCAGTACAAAACAATATTCTGAACAAATCGCGAGAATTTTTTCCACAATGTTTGTTTCGTTGAGCGATATAATATGATCAAAATCACCACGGTCATATACTATTTTCAGAAATATATTAAAATTTCTAATGGATATCCCATTACCTAGCAAGATCTTTTTTGTATGTTTCTAGACAAGTTGTGTAGGGATAGTCAGTGTGACTGTCATCATGTCTTCGTTTTTTGTCATGTCAGCACACACAATGCATCTAGTTTTGGTTCCTTGTCCAAGTAGGTGTTATACACGACCATTATGTCCCCAACAAACACTTGCCCAGTTCTGCGGTTGTTCAAGCCTTCTATCGATAGTATATTGGGTGTTATAAGTTTAGACCTTGTGACATTTTTTGAACAGGAAAAGTAATGTGAATGGTAGTCTGCATTATTTTTTTATTTTTTTTGGCATAAATGTACAAGTAGACGCACAACTTGGATGAAGTATGCAGGGCAGAGTTTTGTAACCAGATCTCTTATTCCACGGAACTTGCACTATGTTCAACATTTCACTTGCGCTCATCGATACTTCTTGTGAATTGCAAAGTATGTGTTGCAGATGACATCAACATATTTATCATGGCATACATGAATAAATATCTCAAGATATTTGTTTGGTAAACATATCAAGAGCACAATGTATGAATCTTTACCTTTGAACTTGCCGTTCTGTTGATCTTTGCGATGATTGACTACTCATGCCCATGTCACTAGTCCAACTTTTTATGATGCAAGCATGTGTACATGAACATTAGAAGGACTAAATAAGCATATGCATTGTATATTGTCCATAATTGTTTTGAATGTCACATATAGGCTCAAAGGAGATGGAATATGAAATAGGGTGTCAAGGGATACTTAGGAAACATGAGGACCCGATGGTCAAATTGTATGCCTCAGAAATTTTGACTGCAAAAATGTGTAACATGGAACAGGGCATGATGGGGGAGTCTGGCGGTCAATTTGTATATCGCAGAACCCCTGAAGCTAGAGGCGCAATTTAGAGCCCACCAACCCGGGAACCCGCCATCGAAAAAGTGGCTAAGTATGGGATGAGGAAGTCGTCGGTCGGACTCGTGATATAGAATCATGAGTATAAATGTGAACCCGTGAGTCCGCCAACCCGTGCACCTAGACATTTTCGGAAAAACAACTAACCAAAGAAACCAGAAAGCGAAAGTAGAGGGGGGAAATAAAGGAGAATTCGGTTAAGTATAGAAGAGGGGAAAAAAGGGATAATAGAGAGTGGGAAAATAGAAATGGGGAGAGAAATGTTCGGAAGTGGGAAGTCTCAAGAAATTCCCATTGTTTCCAAATCATCACTTTCTAGTCCAATATTTTATCCACCTACTCATTTTGTGTGTTTGATTTACTATCACAATTGGTATACCTTTTCGAAGATTGTACTTCAGCTTCCTTTGTTGTGGCATATAAGATTTCATCCTCTTGTCCAACTAATATGTTTCTTTCAATGTAGAAATATAGAAAATACAACGGACATGAAGGTAAGTTGGTATGTAGAAAGACATGTAAAAAAATAAATACAATTCTATTTATTTCAATGTAGCAGCACAGAGAACACAATTGACATGAAGATAAGTTATTATGTAGGAAGATAAGTAGTATCTACATACAATAAATTAGGTGCAAAGCAGTAGAACAAATATACAAACAATAAATGAAATACAAAACAATGGAATATGAAATAAGAGTAGAAGCATGCACCTTTGTATCTCCTCTTCTACATTTGTGGTAAAGAGTCCTTCGTCTTCTCCAGTTATTCTATTTGTTTCAATGTAGAAATGCACAAAATACAATGAAGATGAATGTAAGCTAGTATGCAAGGGAAACAAGTAATATGTACATATAGTAAAGGAGAATAAAAGGAATAGAATAGAAGAGAGTTAGAAGCATGAACCTTTGTTTTTCTTGATCCATGGTTGTGATTATATAGAATTGTTCCTGGCCAAAATATATTACAAGCCAGAAAAAATTAAGAAGTTGGATGGTCGTAGCTAAATGATTTGGTTTTGTGCAACAAAGTATCCAGATATGCTTTGAGACGTGGAAATATAATTTTGTAATATCTTTGATGTATATGTCATCATTCAAGTACAAGACAAATTGTATCATGGTCGGACTAGTCTGTGTATAAGATAAAGAGGTTGTATTGTGATATGGGCACATTTCACCATATATGGTCAATAAGTGTGTTTTGTACATGTTTTATCTTAACCAAAAGAAAGCAGACATTGTAATTGCACATGTAGTTTTCCAATTGTTTTGTTATGACACTATTTTGTAGCATGTCAACACTGAAGTATCCTAGAATGATAATGGTTTCGCTCAGATGTAAATGGTGTAATGCATTTGAAAAAACATTCATTATGTTATTAATGTTGCACGTGGAGCGACATAGAGATTGTATATTGCAATTTGCAATCCATGGAATACTACTCTTGCTAGCACCATCTCAGCATCTTTTTCTTCTACAAGAACATTTTGCAAAGGCATGTAGGTATGGTTCAGAGTTTGGAGAAAAAATTGGAGCAAAATTTAAGAGGAGGGAAAGATATGTCAATTTTGTGCAATTTTGTTGCAGCCTAGGCACCGTTGTACCATACCTATCCCTTCTACAACTACTTGCAGTTTTCTTCTATAAGAACATCCTGCAAAGGCAATAAGATTGACATTGTATTTTTCATGCCAAAGACACAGGCTCGATTCACGTACGAAATAGGAAGGTACGAGATAGGCGCTAGATTTCCACTTCGTCACACACAGCGAAGGACCAAGATTTGCAATGATAGAAAAAATGACAGCTGAAGTTGTGCACGTGACATTAGCATGCACATGGTGCAGAGCCTCAGCAAAAAATCGAAGGAAAATTTAAGAGTAGGAAAAAAAGATATGCCAACCTCTATGGAAAGTTTGAAGGACAAGAATGATGAATAAATACTTAAACATTCTTACTTGCAAAATGCAAACAACGAATATGAATGAAAGTACGCTATTGAAACTTACTCATTACTTATGAACGACAGAATCGAAGGTCCAATTGCGGGTGCAGGAATTGAACCCTGCAAAGTGCAAAAAACAACTCCAATCTCTAGTGCAGGACCCCAACCTTGCAAAGTCGAAGCAAACAAAAGCAAGCAGCAAGCAACAAACTGGTGAGAAAGCACCAACAGGTCCAACTGTAGGTGAAAATTACAAATTTATAGTCAAAGGACATATTAATATGAAGTTCACAAATTATCCATAGCTATAGTCCCTCTACGCCTTTGGCATAGACTAATAAGAGGGTACAACACATGAAAATCCAAATCGCGTGCCCTTACCTTCACAGCCCGTGTTAGGTAGACGGGTCATTTGCTCAGCATGACGGAGAAAGGGAGGAGTGGATGGGCTTAGTCATTCCCTCTTGGCAACCAGCCATGAAGTTGTCAGCCGCACCCCAGAAGATCCTTTCAATAAATAAGAGAGAGGCCACGCCCTTCGAACCATGAAACCCTCAACCAAGTCGCGTTTAGAGGGGAGGACAGGGGGTCGACCTCTGTATAGTATTGAAGGAAACACCTAGTCAATGCACCTCATTTCCATAATCTACAGAAAATATCAAACATAAATTCTAGCATATAGCTACTCTAGTAAAATTCGAGAGCGCAGCTTAGCCTTGGAAATGTAAACACTAAGCCATGGTCGTCAATAAAATAAGTGAAGCCGCCTGATAAAATGAGAAGAGAAAAGAAACAATAAAATTAGGGTTTAAAACCTATTAGTGTTTTTCATTTATTTTTATTATTATTTGTTTTGGAACTTGTTACATGGAGTTGAGAGGGGGTTGCACGTGGCTCTCATCCCAAGTCCACTCGCTATATCAAAACGTAGCCCTTAATTTGGTAATAACTTGGTAATATTGTTTTAAATGGAATTAGATTTTAATCATGGTGGTAAAATTTTATTTGTTATTTTCTTTATTTTATTAAAAAAATAATAATAATTTCTTAAGATTTAGAGATTAAATGATTATCTCGAGAAGTAATCCAAAAGGCGTGAGGAAACTCCTCAGCCTTTCTTTATCAATAATTTTGTGTGCTTCAATTGATTAATTAAATGATACCAGTCATTTCAGTATCCTCTCTATTCTATGAAGAAGTCGACCCGCATTCGATTTCCTATTCTCTCAAAATTGTCTTATCGAAACACTTCACATCCACATAGAAATTACATATTTTTTAATATTTAATTATATATATATTAAAATATTTAATATATTACTTATATATAAAATACATCGTATATACAAAAGTAATAAACAAAATAAGTAATGATGAGCTAACATATTGAACTATATACTAGCACAGCCGCTAACTCGTGGTTAAGAACGTCGGAAGGTAGCGGCTCAGAATGCGTGCCCCTAATATATTGAGAACGCGTGTCCTCAATATAAAAAGTTTGTGGTAATTCGTTTGGCTGCATTAGGTTGATAAATGGAACGTGGAAATTACATATCCTTACAGTAATTTTTTAATGTGATTAGGTAAATGTTAAAAAGTAAACATGTTAACGGATGTCTTGATAAATGCAAGAAAGTTATGAACAATAAATCTGATCCATTGATTTTGGAGGACGACTAAGAATATGCCAGCATCTTCAATGCATAGCCATCAGATTAGAGTTTAAGGTTAAATAAGATTAAAAGATCATTAATTGTGCCCATTGTCAATAGGTGTATGCCTTTCGGCGTAATTACATAAATTAATAAATGGTTATTAATGATGTTCATGAAATCCATCTAGTTAAGATAAACATGAACTATATCAAGGAAATTTTTGTTGTTTCCTTTGCCTAAATAAAGATTGGGACAATTTAAATGTTTCAATATAATTAAAATATATATATATGAGAATTATTATTATATAATATAATTAAAGAATATATATATTAAGAATTATTATTATATATATATATATATATATATGAGAATTATAACTAAGAAGGTAGTATAATATGAATATGAGAGAGAAGTTGAAGAGGGAGTGGTGAGATTCACTAGGATGTTGGTGTTGGGGGCTCTATGGTTAGGGTTTTTTTGGCCACAACTCTTTTCGTAAGTGCTTGTCTCTCGTGGGGGCCTCTCTTCCTGTTAGTGAGTCTCTTCGCTTTTTTGTTGGTAGCTTCGCCCCTGTGGGTTGCTCGGGTGTTTGTTGGTGCCCTCTCCTCTTGTGTGCGATGGATTGGATCTAGATCTCGTGCGCCCTCTCTGTTTGCACGACCGTTAGCCTAGTTGTGGTAAAATCTATCAGGTATGGCTTTTCTATTTGCTCTGGATTTTGTCGTGAAGGGTGATTTTATGCCCCTCGAACTGATTCGTCGGGGGCTTCTTCTTTTCGATGGCTCCCTCTCTCGATGCGTTGGTGGCCAGGTTATGGGTCTTTGGACTTAGAATCTGGAGCTTGGTGTTGCGGTTGTTGAGTTTTATGTTTCTTTTCGGTGGTTGGGTCAGAGCTTTGAGATCCATCCTTTGGGCATGGAGTGTTGTTCTGTGGATCTGCACTTTGAGATCCTTCTTGGGCGTGCAGTTCTGTCTTTTCCTTTAGATGCAGGATCTTCCCTGTTCTTATTGTTGTAACTATACCTAGAGGCTTAGTAGCTAGCTCTGGGCCTCTCGGACTTCTTATTTTCTTCTCTTTTACCCATGATTGGGGAGTGCTTCATACACCTGTAAAATGTAATTTTGGTTTGGATGAATAAAATTACGAATTTTTCCAAGAAAAAAAAATATAAATATGAGAAAAAAATACATTGTTTGTATAAAAATGTTTTCGATTATTTTGCAAATATTATTATTTTTCAAAGAGCTAATGTTTTAAAGAACTTGTATATAGATATAATAATGGAGCATGTGACTTAGAAGCGTTGGAATAGTTATTTCAACAAGCATAGTAAAAAGTGTTGGTAAGGGATAAATAATTAGTTTCTTTTAAATTCATTTTGAATAATAATAGTTAAGTTAATTGTATTAATAAATATTCGATAAGTTACAGTCTAAGATGCATTATAACCAAAATAAATCTTTTTATGACGGTAGAAAATCAAACACTCATGTTAAATATAAATAGCAATAACCATTTATATCATTATAAAATAATGATAAATTTAATATTTATTAGTATTTATTATGCATTCTCTTGATATAATCATCATATAAATTTAGTCTAATGTATCATTTGGATAATTATTTATATTCATTACACATTTATTTTAAAATAATTTTGGGACAAAAATAATATAACAATAATAATGACATTTATTTGTGTTTATTAATCATTCATATCAATTTAGAACAAACATAATTTTAAATATTCAATCATATTCATTATGCATTTTAATGTGGAAAAATTATGTGTGAGATGAGAAAGAGATGGCATTTATTTGTGTATCTAGTGAGTCTAGTGTCTTTTTATGAAAGTACATTATAAAGGAGAGAAAAACATTGTCCACATGATGTGTGGTCATGATTCATAGGGATAGAATTTGATGGTTAAAATGTTTGTCATGGGGCATTTAACAATCAAATACGTTTGAAATTTTAGATTACTTGTAATAAAACATAAGGAAATCTTTAAATATGGTTAACTCAATTTTTCAATCTATCAATTTTCACTGGTAAAATTAATTTGAATTCGAACCGTAATCATGAGGATGGGGTGAGGATCCCCACTTCAATCATGTGTGAGAGAGAAGAGAAAAGTGGTACCACGAGAGCACATTGTGTTGTCTTTATAATCATATTGCTCAATGAAAAGTGTTGTGTGTGTGTGTGTGTGTAAACTATAGATATATAGTTTAAGTAATGATGCATGGTGTTGCATAGTTATGCCTATAGCTTTTTTAGCTATCTTATTAAAAAAGCTATCTTATTATGGAAATAATGTAGCATCATGAGTATAAGTCCATCACATCACATGAGCAATGAGTGGGATTGGTACCATAGTGAAACTCATAAATAAGCCCACTCAAACCTTAATTAATGCCCTTAACCAAGAACCAAGAAAAAAATGGCATTTAATCCAAGTCACCATGAGAGTGGGTCCAATGATGAGTTTCAGTGCATTCAAAAGCATTGCAAAAGTACATGGCATGTGAGCACTCCCAAGAGGAGTGGGCTAACTCAGGAGCTATCTTACCTCCTGAGTTACCTTTCTAGCAAGTCCTCTAACGACCCGCTTTTAAATTTCCAGCCAATCCAGAAATCTGATTGATTTTTTGAGCATCTAGGTTGGTTTAAAATGGGGCAAACCCCCTAGGCTAAGGTTTTGAAATGCATGGAACTTTGATCCATGCAAAACTCAGACTACCCCTAAAAATCTGGTTGGATTCAGGCCCATTTTTTTGCCTGAAAAATGGGTTTGTTTGCTCCCGAGTTAGCCTACTCCCAAGACAACTACTATAAGCATAGCATTACTTAAATATTGTCCATTCTACACTCTATCACTCTATCACAACTTGTTTTATCCATTCTAGTCCAACTTGACATGTTTTAAGGTTTGGGACGACGTAGTGAAACAAATCTTGTAGTCTAGAAAATTATTTGTCGACACGGGAATTTTGGATGATGAATTGCTTTGTGGTCATCCTCCACTTAGTAAGTAAGTCAGAGGCCATGATTAAACTTGATTTCAAGTGAAAACATAGTCATAACTATGGCTTGTATGGTAATTCCTAGAGAGGATCTAGCATTAGCAATGCTAAGAACAAAGGATACGTTGTCATTACAGGAAAGATGGTGACGACTTGTGAGTTAGCAAGAGGCTGGCTTCATGAGGAGGTCAATAAACTTTAAACTTTCCATATTGTTTATATTAGGAATGGAAACTAATGATGGGTCTTACTCCTAGTTCTTGTGTATTATATGATGTGTGTGTGTGAAGTTTTTTGACTTTTCTAGTGATACTTATTCTCCTGAGAGGGAAGGTCATGTGGAAATTTACCATTGGCTAGAAAAATATTACATAGTTGATGGAGAATTGGTGTGGTGTGTCACTGAAAGTTTACCTAGCTTAGGAGAATATCTTATGCACTTTGGATTGCTTTTATACTTAAGTGTAAGTGGGAAAGTGTATTGACCCTAAAGAGAGTGTTTTGGTTAGTAGCATGTAGGTATAAAGGATTTAAGTTGAGATATATGAGAGCAATTGCAAGGGAAGAAAGCCTTAAAGACAAGTAGTTATAGAGTGTAGAATGGATCCTAATAGGAAACTTTCTCTTGATTTATGATGCTCACTAAATCAAGGTAGGCATGGTGCTTGTACATGTAGGCATGTTTGTAATAATGAATTGTTGATAGAAAGCATGAATATTTTTTTTTCTTTAGACTATGATGAAAAGGATCCTATATTAAACATTTAACTTGATCGAGATCTAATTTTTATGACTTGAGAGGAAAGAGAGATTGAGGACAAAGACCAAACTATGAAGTAATGACAACACATGACAATCATTTAGCAGTATCTTAGTCAATGTTCCTAAGCATGGGAATTTTTTTCTTAATGGCATATGTACTGTATCACTCGAGTTAGAGTGATAGTAATGTCAGTGATAATTGGTTATAACTATTAAGATATTCCAAGTGGAACTATTTGCTTGGCTTAATGAATTTACAATCGAGCTCAATATAAGATTCACTTAACTAAATAACTAATAATGAGATAAGATTCTAGTTGGTTGTAAAAATAGTAGACTATACTTTAATATGGAATTTAGGAAGAATAAATATGTAAGAGAAGTGTGTATTTTCATTAATTAAATCACAAGTGATAATAAAATGGATTCGGTACATAGTAACTGGCAGTCGCAATCAATATATTGATAACCTCGACATGTTTTGCATCAAGTGAAGGTCCAGTGGGACCATTATAGCACAGGGTTTTCCATCAAGGAAGACACGCAGTAGTTATGTCATGAATTTTCCTTATATTGTGAATAACCATAACTTCAGGACCAAGTCTCTTGAAGGGTGGGTGTATGTAACACCCCTTATTTTGACCTTAGATAGTTAGACTTTGATTTTTCTCATTTTAGTAATTCATTGCTTAGTAACTAATTGGACTTAGTTAGACTAATATGGACATTTTAAATGGGTATATCTAGACCTATTTATGAGTTGCATAATGTTATTTTATTGTTATATGTTATAATGATGATAGTTGTGAGAATTGTTCAAACATGCAAATTTAAATGTGGAATTTTGATACATGGGTACTAGTTCAAGTTATGTTGTGAATGTATAAAATATGCAAGGCATGATAAAAATAAACATGCATTTCTTAATTGAACATTGATACATGTATGGATTCGTATATGAAATTATGATGTATATGCATGGATATGAGTTATTGGTGAACTAACCTACAAGTTGATGAGTTATGTGATAGCCAAATGACTATAGTGCTAAGGTAACTTGGATGTTGTAGACATCAAGAAGACATTGTATGTTATAAGTTGTACTTATTATTTAAACTATGATTCAAATTATTGCTATGCTTTGTGGTAAGTGTGGTTTTGTCAGGACGCACAACCGACCCAGAGTGGTTGTTTGATGACGTGACTCTAAGAACAATAGTTGCACAGTATGGCTTGATGTAGGGTGTTGACCCTAGTTCTATTAGGAGGGGTGGATGGATTTCCCATTGTTTATCCTCTTAAACCTAGAGTCGTGGGAGGGTTGTGTGAAGTCACTCTCCCCTAGACGTGTGATGATGATTGCTATTTTTTTGTTGGGGAAGATTGGTCAAGATGTATAACACTTCTACTTACGATTTCTAGCTAGAGTTAGGTGAATACAATTGATGCTTCAACTTAGTACAACAGAGGAACAGATACCATGGAAGACGGAAGTAGGTTAAGAAGCAAGGATGCTTCGATGTTAGTTGAAAAAATTGATTAGGGTTAGATGTGCCACTATTGTTTACTCACTTGATTCCTACCATGTTTAAAACCCTCTTTTGATTCCCTTTTGATATTTTAAGTGTGATAATGAGTTATTGACGAATTACTGTAATTTTTTCGTTAAGATTATTAAATTATGCATTTACTTGATTTGTTGTCCTGCATACTTTGGTGTGATCATATAGGAACTATGCACTAGAGGCAGTGGTTGTTTATCATTGGTACATGCATAAGATATGTGTATGCTAGCTAGGCACATATACCCTACACATGTACACTAGTACAATTAATTAATGTATTAATTATTAATCTAGATTATTAACTAATTAATTGAATGGTTTAATGACTATATAAATTATATTGCAAACAAAAATATCTAGTATCATTAAATACCTTATTTGACTTTGTTGATGGTTAGTATGATGAATTAAATGAGTATGGTGGGTTCTCATGTACATTTTGGGGAAAATTGTCAAATTGCATTTATAAGCTAGCATGAGAAGAAAGACTTTGCATTTTATTTATTGTTATTTTATGTAAGTTATTTATATTTTTTATTTTAACTTTTCCCAAATATCTAGATAAGTGAGGTTGATGGCTAATAATAAGGGTGGTTGAGGAAACTTGGGGAAGAGGGTATGGAAACTTGATAAATAGGAGGAGGAAATGGTGATGAGGGAAGGAGGTGGAGAGGTTTGAGCTTGTTGAGAGGTTGGATAATTCTTATAATATATGTTTCTTGTGATGGTGTTCTTAGAGCATATGTGTTTTGTTGTTCTTAGAGTCATGGGCACGGAGGGCCAAGAGACCGAAAGGTTTCATGGAGCTAGGAAGTTGTCTAGGTTCCTAGTTGACTAGGAGGATAATTTTGTTGTTCCACTCCGAGCAAGTGAGAAAATAATTGGGAAAAGAATGCTTGGAATTTTCTTCCTATTATCGACATAACTACATTGAAAATGATCAACTTCAACAGACTAGGTGAAGAGGTATTTTTCCTAATATGTATTTGTTATGTTTATGCTTATTCCATTTAAAGAGTAAAAATGTGTTATTTCAAATATTTTGATGCTTGTGTGTATAACTTAAGCAATTTTTTTGCATTGCCTCTCATGGAGAGGCATTGCATAGAAATTGGATGAATCGGAGGTTGGGTGCAAGCCATTAAGGAATATGGTAATCAATATGAGAAAAGACTCACAATCAGCAGTTGAATAAGATAATGCCAATAAATTTAGTTCATGTTAAGTTAAAGGAAGAAGACAATGTGTACCTGATGCTAGAGGATATGGACCTAGAGAAACATAACTCTCTTCCATCTAATCATGGACATGAGGAAGAAATCAACCACCATGTTTTCTAAAATTTCAAATGTTTACAAATATAGTTAGATTATTATGTTTTTTCTTTTAAGGTTTATACTTGCAAGTTATGTAGCACAAACCATAAGGATGTAATACTTTTAATCTTCTGTCATTTTTGTTTATAATTTTTGGAAGGCTGTTACTCATGCCTGCAAACTTTGAATAGTTATTTTTTGTGATTTTGTTACTTAGCCATGGGCTGCAACTTTTATAATATAAAGTTTCCTAGCTTTGGTTAAATGTGTGTGTGTGTGTGTGTGTGTGTGTGTGGAATTTCTTTAGATTTTATAAATTACTGCATTGGAGTTTATAAGTAAGTTCGCTTTAGAATTGTGAACTAGGATTATGAGTAATAGTAGATATTTTGGTTCTCCAATGTGACATTTATGTCAAAACTAGATGTAGAATATGAGTAGGAAAATAATTTGAGGAAATGTATTGAGATACTGCTAAGTTATGTTTCATATATAAATTTTGAGTGATTTTGATGGAAACATGCCCACTTGTTGTCAACAAAATTTATTGTTAGTAAATTTGTCATTAAATCATCACCTCTCAAATGTCCATGAAGATCTTTACTCAATGAAGATACAATGAATGCAAGATTTAATATTGCCAATTTGAATTTTTTATGTTAGATTTCTTGAGTGTATAATTTGTTTAGTGTCCTCTAAGACTATGGTTGAATCTATTCTTAAAGGTCATATATTAGTGCACCTATGCACAATATATACCATTTAAGCTAAAATAACAATGCCCCTATTCATTAGGATTTTAGATTTTTGACACTTTGCAGCAACATTATTCAAGTTGTAATTTGCATACGAATAGTGCAAAAAGGTACAAATTGANTTAGTGCACCTATGCACAATATATACCATTTAAGCTAAAATAACAATGCCCCTATTCATTAGGATTTTAGATTTTTGACACTTTGCAGCAACATTATTCAAGTTGTAATTTGCATACGAATAGTGCAAAAAGGTACAAATTGATAGAAAAATGTTAGTTCATGACTCTAGTAGGTAATCCTTGACATTGTTAATACAATATTATGTTGATACCATATTCATTGTATAAGAATATTTAGACATGCTACATGTTACTGATATTATTTTCAAGTTGTGATTTGTACACAAATCCTAAATCCACCAAGATCTATTCAAAGCCAATCCAACAACATTTGTATTGGTGAAGTAGAGCCCTAGATAATAATTTAACAATTCTCCATGTTTTCATATAGAAATATTTAAGATGTCACTACCTTTATAGTTGTTAGTAAATTTTCTTACTTGTCAACAAATTTCATTGCACACAAGACAAATACCTTTAGTAACCACTCACACAACTAGATCAAAGATCAATACACTAATGTTTTTATGTGGTTAAAACCCTCAAAGAGGGAAATAGTCCATATCCCCAACCAACATGGCCACTTGATGCAATATATTAATGCAAAAGAAAATTATTTTAAAAGAGAGTTTACCATCATTCATCAACAAATGACTCTCCATGCTCTTTAAATAAAGATCATGGACCAATCGAGTGTTAAGCCACATATCAATATAGTCATTAAGATCGAGGAGAATATGATTTGTCAGATCACTCTATATCTAGAACATATCGTGACTATTAGATTACATAACTACAAATGCATACTTTTTTTTATGGCTGGCGGAATCGACAACTCATGGTTCTCCTACTCACGTGACACGGGGTCGATTCTCGTTTTCTACCTCTATAACCTTCAGGTGTGTCCACATAGCACGTAAGCATGGGGAATGGGTAAATCGGGGTGAGAATTGAACGTGAGGCATCCTTTTTACATTTCCTTCCATTTACACGGCACTTGCCAATCATTCTACACCCCTGCATGCAACTACAAATTCATACTTATGCATACTAAAGAAACACAATTTTACCTAAAGACATATTAGACCAAGTATAACTTAACTAACTCCTAAGTGTCTAAATATCTTAACATCCCCCCTTAATAACAACTTAGGATATGATTAAAGTATTTACAAAGGTGACACAATAGGATAAGGAAGGAGGAATTAGAGTCTATCCCCCCTTAATTGCAACTTCCTATACTCCTAACATACATCAAAGTTTGGAAAACTTTGTTTCTATAAGATAATTTATGAAAATGTCTGCAACTTGATTTTTTGTAGGGTAAAAGAGCATTTCAATAACTCAATCATGAATGATATTTTTGATGAAGTGCATGTGTATCTAAATGTCTTTGATGTGATGATATTGAATTGGATCTTTGGTGAGCTTGATGGAATTTCGATTATCATGAGGGTGGTCAGATGATGTTGCTGGAATCCAAACTATGAAAGGATCTATTTAATCCACAAGGCTTATTGAATTGTATGAACTGGTGTTTGATACTATGATTTTGTTGAATAAAGACGGATATCGTATTGTTTCTTATAAGCCCAAGTGATAGGTCCAAAACCAAGGATGAAAATATAACTTGCAGTAGACTTTTGATCATTAGGGTCGTAGGCCAATATAAATAAGTGAAACCAACCAACAAAGGAGTCTGCCCTAAACTATAATGTATCCCAAACTAAACTATATTCCAAACATACTGAAGTATCATTTTTTATACTTTCCAATGGCTTTCATGGGGTGTTTACATATACTAGGCAACAAGACCAACAATGAAGGAAATATCAGGATGGGTATGAATCTAATATAAGAGGTTTCCAACTAACAGATGGTACAAAGTGGCATCAATTTTAGGAGTAGTACAAGTGGCAACAAGTTTGACTCCAGAATGGAAGGGAGAAGGGGCTAGTTTAGAACCTTCCATGTGAAAGAAACGAAGAAGGTCACAAGCATACCTAGACTAGGAAAGGGAAATACCCTCCTTGGTTTGCAATACTTAGAGGCCAAGGAAATAATGCAAATAGCTCAAGTATATCATTTTAAATTTCTTCTTAAGGTTGGATTTCACATGGGTCAAAAGTTTTGGATCACTACCAGTGAGGATAAGGTCATCAACATAAAGAACAAGTATTATGATATGGTTTCCTACTTTCTTGGTATATACATCAGGGTCAGAATGACATCTAGAAAAGTCAGTGTCAAGAAGAAAGATGTCCAATTTTTCATACCAAGCTTGAGGAGCTTGATTAAGATCGTAGAGATATTTCTTAAGGTGGCATACAAGGATGGAATCATTATGGACATATCCAAGAGGTTGTTCCATGTATATTTATTCTTGCAAATATCCATGAAAGAATGTGGATTTAACATCCATTTGATGGAATTCCCATCTATGTGAGGCAACAAGGAATAGAACAAGGCATATGGAATTTATTTTGGCTACGGGGGGGAATGTTTTAATGTAGTCAATTCCTTCAACTTGAGAGAATACTTTGGCAACTGACTGAGGATTGTGTCTTTCAACACTTCCATCTGATGCATATTGAGTTCTATACATCCATTTACATCTAAAAAATTTCATTCATTTTAGAAGAGGTACAAGATCCCAAGTATCATTTTCCATTAAAGAATGATATTCTTCATTCATTGTTGTGTCCTAATATGGATGGCCAAAAGCTTTTACAAATGTTTCTAGATCATGAGTATCTGAAACTTGGGCCAAAAGAGGGGAGGCTTACTAGAACTGTGAACGTGTCTGACATTGATCTGTAGGATCAATGACAAGATCATCGACTACTTCTCGTGTTGAATGAACCCATGTAGGAAGTGGTGGTGTTGGCGCAAGTTCATGTTCAATGGACTCATCTAGAGGAAGGTAAGAAAGTGGAGGTGGATTTCCATCCTCGCTTTCATCATCTAAAGAAGAAACCAGAATAAGAACAAAAGATGACACAAACATCAAAGATGAAATAAACACTAAACTAGGCTCACGGGCCAAGAGATTTTCATCAAATTTAACATATATTCTAATAATTATTTCATTGGAATGAGGTTGACGTAGTTGGTAACCTTTGACATCTTCAAAATATCCAACAAAAACACTTCTCTCTTTTAGTTTGTAATGCTTTCCTTTTCTCATCATGAATGTGAGCCCATGCTATACTACCAAATACACAGAAAAGGCTTACATTTAGCATAATTTTAGTCCATGCTTCTTCCGGTGTTATATATTTTAAAGACTTTGTGGGAGTTTGATTTACTATGTAATTTTCATATTTGATGGCTTCCGCCCAATAATGAAAACTTAATCCCTTAGATTGGATCATACAATTAGCCATTTATTTTAATGTGTGATTCTTTCTCTTAGAAACACCATTTTTTTGTGGTGTATATGGAACAATATGTTGCATTTTCATGCTTTGTGCAGTGCAGTAACTTGTAAATTTGGTGTTGACATATTCACCTCCATTATTTGTTCTTAACCTTTGAATTTGATGTCCAGATTTTTTTTCTACAAGGGCATTGTGGGCCAAAAACATGTCAAAAACTTCACTCTTGAACTTTAGGAAGTAAACCCAAGTGTTTCTAGAGAAGTCACCAATGAAATTTAATAAGTAATTGCACCCAAAGAAAGAAGCAGAATAAAGAGGACCACACAAATAACTATACACAAGCTACAAAAGGGTCAAGGCATGTCAAGAGGCATATTTGTCAAAATTGTCCCGATGATATTTGTCAAGAACACAATCGGCATGAACGCCATCTCAACAATAAATGAGAGGAAGACTAGTCACCATATTTTGATTACATAGTTGTTGTAATGAGTGATAGTTTAGATGACCAAACCGCTCATGCAAAAATTTATTCAAATCATTGCTATGAGCAACAAAAACTGATGGAAAATATGATGACCCAAAGTTATCAAATTTGTACAAACTGGTAGTATCATCAACATTTCCATTTGCTAGAACATTCTTAGGACCTTTTCAATCCTTGATTACAACTAGGTGAGGTGAGAACTCCACGATTTTACCTTCACATGAATAAGTGATTTGATATACTAATAGAAGATTGAAGGAAATACTTGAAACACAAAATACACCATTGAAATGACCATTATCTACCTGAATTATTCTAGACCATACAATACTAAGATATCTATCGTCACCAACACATATTTTTTTGGTGTTACATTCATCAAGAGCATAAAAAATAGATTTATCCTTATCCATATGATAAGATGCTCCATAATCAATAATCCATTCATTAGAAGAAGAAGTAGATGTTGCATTGAAGGAGAAACTAGAAGAAAAAGGTGCATGTCCATGAGAAGAAAAGTTATAAGAAGAATGTAACACACCCGACCCCTAAATGATCCTTTAAGGGGTGGGGCATCATAATTTCGTTTTCCTCTTAATCAAATCCTCCTACTAACCAATGACGGGCTTAACCCCTTTCTAATATATCGACTGTAGAGGAATTCGGTGCTCGGCGTCGAACGCCTCTTTACTATCTACACATGAGACCTCCCGGAGTCTCGAACTCCCGAAGTCCCGTAAACTTTCCACGTGGATCTAGTCTTCGGACCTTTTGGTCTCTCTACAAGACTACACCCCAAATCCTCCGTAGTCCGAAGTCTCAGACTATTGGAGTTTCGGTCACTTCACCAACCACTTTGTCTAGGTGGGCTCATACTAGGGGATGACACGTAGAAGGGGCCAGGGGTAACACATGTCAAGTTCCAATGGGTCTATAGGGTATGTGATACATGCGAATATGGGTGACACATGGCACATCAAAATTGGGTCCACGTCACCTTGGGTGACATCACTACGTCGCGTCACTCCGGACTGATCGTCTTTCATGCCCTTCAATCTTGCGGCCAAGGTAGGTCCATGTAACCCCTGGGATCAATGACCTCTACTGCTTCGTAACTTTGGCGTTCAGGGGTTTCATGGTGTAAACTTCTCCTTTCTCCGGGATTTGGTCAGCATCGGGCTAACCACAGCCTAGATATGACGATTAGGAAAAGTCCTGAAGCATCTTCAAATCAACGGATCACGTCACTTTGGACTTTGGATCTTATCGACACACCACACCTCAAATCCCCCAAAGTGCCCAATCTCTAGACTAAAGGATCTAGTGCCATGCGTCCCCTGTATACCGATAGTTGAGAGGGATCCTGAAGGATCTAAGGATCGAATGTCCTTATTACTTTGTGAATTCGACCTTCGGAGGTTTTGACATTACAACACCCCTGTCCTCCCGAAGCGGTCAACGACGGACTGACCTTGGCATATATCTAATGGTCCGAGGATGTCCACGTAACCTCAGATATCTATGGCTCGTAAATTCCGCTCAAGGGTCCCTTGGGTCCCATTGTTGGGCCACTCCTAGAGGGACACCTGTCATCCCAAAACACCTCGGTAAGAATGTGTTTCACCTGCCTCAGTTCACCGACGTCCCCTTGCCATACCACGAGGTCACCACACTTGGAAACACCGTCACTTGACATGTGGACCCCCACGTGTTCTTGATGAGATACACGCATCCCCATGATCAAACGGTCGAGAGGGATCCCGAAGGATCCTTAGATCCATGGTCCACATTACTTCACAACTTCGGCCTTCGATATTTTTGGCTTTACTGCCACTCCATTCTCCCAAAACATGACTTCCCCAAAGTACCATGTGTGGGACCCTCCTCTTGAATGATCGGATTGTAGGCAGGGATCCTAATGATCTCCCCAAATCTACGACTCTCCTATACTTCGTAACTTCGAAGTTCAGGGAGTTTGATGCTATAGCATCTCCATTCTCCCAAAGTGGGACTTCATCGAAGTCATCTTGTTGTAGATCCAATGGTTGAGGGAACCCCCTGAACATTCTCGATCGGTGGCTCGCACTACTTCGCAATGGGTATTTGGATCCTGGTTTAGTCAGTAAGATAGGTTCATCTAATCACTAG
This sequence comes from Picea sitchensis, assembly GCA_010110895.2. Lineage (NCBI taxonomy): Eukaryota > Viridiplantae > Streptophyta > Pinopsida > Pinales > Pinaceae > Picea > Picea sitchensis. The sequence continues at coordinate 227,806 of SNQJ01S0001987.1, read as the reverse complement.
GGAAACCACCCAAAGTTGGTCAACCTTACAGGTAACCATAAATCTCGGTTGCCTTCGGCCGGTCTGTGGCTATTAGGGTCGGCAATACTCTGAAGTCCCAGACTTCCGGAGCTCCAAAGCCAGAAGGACTTAGCTCCCTTAGGCTTAGCATAGGGTTCCTAGATCTTAGTCATATGGTTCCTTATAAATCTCATGAGTTAGACACAAATATCTTCATCGTGAAGTTTTTAAGGACTTGGGAATGATATCTTGTTCGCACAACAAGGAGTCTGAAGAAGATATCCTCTTCGGACAGATAGGGCCATATTGACTCAATACTTTCTATCTCTGTCGTCCTACCGGTTTATGTCCCATGACACCTTGAGGGCTAAGCTGGGGTACATAAATGATCAATCAGAAGCATAAGTTCACAAGAAGATAAGTGCATACACATAACTTCACTATTCAATATAGAAACCATCTATAGATAGATAAATACATGCATTCATCCATCATTCCATTTCAATGCATAAAGTATGAAAACACTTATCAGAACTAGACGACATGATGCGACTGTTGAAAGGGGTGTTTGTTTCCACCCAACCATAGGCTCAGTCACTCCTAATGGATTTACCACTTTCCACCCCCGAGTTAGACCACAATGCTCTGAGATAGAATCATTTCTTCCATCTCAACAACAGTTAGGGATGGAGGTTACTCTCCTCCTCCCACAAGATCTTTGGAAACAAGTTTTCTCTATACCAAGAAAATAGGTATGCATGATTACTTCCTCAGTCATTCACCATCCTCATTTATCATCTTGTATCATAACCCTGCTAGCTACTTCCTGCAACCATAACACGCTTGTTTATCAGTTCTTCCTCTAACCCGAGAGCTTAGTCTCTCATCTCTGCTTCTCCTTGTAGGTCTTCCTTTGCCCGCCATGCCTTCCTTTCTTGCCTTCCTCAACAAGATTGTGTGTGTCCCGAATTCCTAGTCTGTGGTCAGGTCTGAAATCCTTATAGATGGGCACTCTTCCCAATCCCCTCATTAACTCTTGAGGAGGTATTCCCACCTACCGGCCTGGTTGTAATTCATTCCTGGGTCAAAGGACTATTCTAGTCCTGATCAATTAAATCCAGCAAGGTACTGGTTTGGTGGGGGTTATCTCAACCATTCTCAGTTGCCCTCACCATCTCTTTCATAGCATATGTGGTCTCTCTTGGCAAACCCCCTTTTCAACAGTTATGTAACACTAATCCATTTTCTCTTAATAACAAAAATTGCATTCATTGACCTTTTATACAAAGGTTCATCAAATCAAACATTCACACATATCGATTTTTCCATAGTCTCTTGGCCAACATAGTTATATTTACAAACTGGGGGAAACAAAGGTGTTACAATCCCCTCCCCCTTAAAGGAACATCATCCTTGATGTTCTATCTGTCAATGTGCTCTGTATATATAGAAATAAACAAAAATGGATATGCGTGTTCCATGGCATCCTCCATTTCCCACGTAGCCTCATCTGGGCCAAAGTGTTTCCACTGCACCTTGACCTGTGCAATGTTTCGATTCCTGAGTGAGGTTTCCTTCCTGTCTAGTATGAATTGAGGTTCTGGCAGGAATTATACCTCCGACTCCACCTGAATCGCAGACCAATCAATTATATGATTAGAATCATGTACATATTTCTTCAATAATGAAACATGGAAAACGTTATGTGCCTTCAATGTGGGAGGGAGTGCTAGCCTATAGGCTATAGGTCCCACTCTATCTAATATTTCAAAGGGTCCACAATATTGGGGTGTCATTTTGGAACAAGCTCCCATTCTCAGAGAACTCTTCCTAGGCCTAACTCTGACATCGACATGGTCTCCTATCTTGAACTCTCTCGGAGTTGTCTTTCTGTTGGCATAACTCTTATGTCTATCCTGAGTAGTTTTCATATTTTTCTTTATCTGAATCACTTATTGTTCCATTCATTTCAGCATGTCGGGTCTGATTGTAATTCTATCCACTGGATTACTCCAACTGATTGGAATCTTCCACTGTCTACCATAGAGGGCTTCAAAAGGGCTCATCTTCAATGACTCTTGATAATCGTTGTTGTAAGAGAATTCTACCAATGGTAGGTAGTATTCCCACTTCTTAGGCTAATAAATTGCATGCATCCTTAACATGTCTTCTAATATTTGGTTTACTCTTTCTGTATGTCCATCAGTTTGAGGGTGATAGGTTGTACTAAACAACAATTTAGTCTAAAAACCAGCCATTAAGGACTTCCAAAAGCTTGAAGTAAATTATGTGTCTCTGTCAGATATAATATCCCTAGGCATGCCATGCAGTCTAAATATATCCTTCATGAAGATGTTCGAAATACATATTTCCTTGCAAGTTGACTTGACAGGAATGAAGTGAGCAGACTTGCTCAATTTGTCCACGACTACCATGATGGCATCATTCTGCTTGGATTATTTTGGTAATCCGATGATGAAATCCATGGGGATGGTTTCCCATTTCCATTCTGGAATTGGTAGAGGCTATAACAACCCTGTTGAGTGTTGGTGTTCTGAGTTAACTTGTTGGAACTCTAGACACATAGCTAGATAGTTAGCTATGTCATTTTTCAATCCAGGCCAATAGAATTGCTTCCTAGTGGCCGTGATCATTTTCTGATAACCTGGATGACCAGTATATGGTCTCTTGTGTAGTTCATCCATTATGAACCTCTTCAAGTCGTCACAACTTGGAATATACAATATGTTTATGTAGGTCAGTAGGCCTTCATCAAGCATCAGATAGCCTTCATACTTTATCCCTATGGGATTTTGCTTTAGGTATGACGTCATGGTCTTGAAAAATGCATATGTTTCCTGTGCATTCCTGAGTCTCTCCCTGACATTTGTTTTACAACTTCTCATTGCTGTCAGGTGAATCATTTTCACACTTCTACTAAGGGCATTGACCACCCTATTTTCCTTTCCTTTGATGTGTTTAATTTTGAAATCAAACTCACTAAGGAGAGCCATCCACCTAGCTTTCCTAGCATTGAGTTTTGGTTGATCAAACAGGTTCCTCAACCCACAATGGTCTGTCATAAGTACAAATATCCTACCCGGGGAGTAATTCATCCACATTTTTAAAGCATGCACTATGGAAACCAACTCTAAATCATGGGTCACATAATTGATTTCATACTCATTCAATTTTTTGGATTCGTAGAAAATTACATGCCCTTCTTGCATAAGGACTCCTTCGAGTCCTTCCTTACAGACATCTATACACATGAGGAACTCATTATCAGGGTCTGCAATCTTTAACATGGGTGCACAGGTTAGAAGGTATTTTAGTTCTTGAAATTTTTCTTCACATTCTGGTGTCCAAGTGAATTTAACCCCCTTTTTTTGAAGGGCAGTGATTGGAAAACCAATCTTGGAAAATCATTTTATTAACCTTCTATAGTATCCTTCTAAGCCCATAAAGGATCTAATCTCAGATACATCCTTTGGGGTAGTTCATTCCATGATAGATCTGATCTTGTCAGGGTCTACTGCCACTCCTTCAGAAATAGCATGGCCTAAGTAATGGAATTTCTTCTGGAAAAAGTCACACTTGATAAACTTAGCGTAGAGATAATGCTATCTTAGTACTTGAAGCACTAGTTTAATATGTTCTTCATGCTCCTCTCTGTTCTTGAAGTAGATTAGGATATCATCAATGAAAACCAATACAAATATGTCTAGGAATTTGTTGAGTAAATTATTCATCAAGCACATAAAGGTGGTGGGGGCACTGGTTAATCCAAATGGCACCACCACAAATTCATAGTGACCATATATTGTCTTGGAGGATGTTTTTTGGATGTCTTCATCCTTGATTTGAAATTGATGGTATCCAGACATTAAGTCAATCTTTGAGAAAATGGAAGCATCCCTTAATTTTTCAAACAAGTCATCAATTCTTGGCAAGGGATACTTGTTCTTTATGGCTGTCTTATTGAGTTGTCTATAGTCTATGCACAGTCGAAGTGTGCCATCTTTCTTTTTCACAAACAAGGTGTGTTCTCTCCATGGAGACACGCTGGGTCAGATGTAGCCTTTGTTCATCATCTCCTTTAGTTGTACCTTGAGCTCAACTAGCTCCAGTGTTCTCATCCTATAGGGAATTCTAGACACTGGCACTTCTCCTAGTGCAAGTTCTATGGAGAATTTAATGTCTCTTCTCAGAGGTAGACCTGGTACCTCTTATGGAAACACGTATTTATACTCTCTTAATATGGGTTGGTCCTCTAGGTTTGGTTTTTCATCCTCAGTGGACTCCAACACCTGTATTTCATACACAGGACATCCCTTTATGAAATAATTTTTCATTTGAAGGGTTGATATTCGTCTCACTAAGACAGGCTTCTGAATCCCTTGGAGGGTTATTTTTCTCCCTTCCTCATTTTCACATTCAAAAGTTTTATGGTAAAAGTAAAACTTGGTTTTATGAGTGGCCAACCAGTCCATACCAACCAACTAGTCATAAGATCCTAGGTGAAGTATGTTAAGGGTCATTTGGGTGGGCAGTCCATCCATAATGAATTGGAAAGTTGGTATGACCTCTGGTACTTTTCTTTTGGTTCCAGTGGCTAGTTCTACCAACCATGGATTAACATGTCTAACTGGTTGTAGTTTACACTTATCAGTAGTCTGAGGGGCCACATAACTCAAATTAGAACCAGGGTCAATTAAAATAGAAACTAAATGGTTGGTAATCATACCTTCCATCTCCACCACTGAAGCTTAGTGGTTGGCTTGTTTGTTATCCAAGGATGCATATATCTGTGGAATGATCCTAGCCACATCATTGACTGTGGTAGCTTATTGGATGTTGTAGACTCTCCTACTGTTCTGTTGTCTGTGTGGTCAATCCCTCAGTAGATGTTCTTCCCCACAACCCCAACATTGCAAGGGTTCTCTCTTTGGTTTATCAGTCTTTCCTGGGGTTGCTCCAAAAGGTTTATTTCCACTCTGGGAGGGGAAATTATGTTGATACACACTTATTGTAGGAAGGCTCATCCCAGAACCCTTCCCATAGTTCTTAAATCTTGAGAATTTAAACCTCTTCTTCTTGAATCCCCAATTACTCTTCTTCTTCCAGTCCTCTCGAGGTTCTGTCTGACTCCTAAATTTTTCATAAAAATACCTTGCCTTCCATATAGTATCTTCTAAGGTCTTTGGTTTTTCAAACTCAATCTTGTCCTGGTAGGACTGAGGTAACCCACTAACAAATCACTGCACTTTTACCTTTTCATCTTTTATGTAGGGTACATACCTTATCATCTCAAGGAATTTATTGATATATTCCTCTATGGTGAGTTGTCCCATCCTGAGTTCATAGAACTCCTTAATATTCCCATCAAAGTATTTCTCTGACAGATACTTCTTCTTGAAGTGTTCCTCAAAATGTTTCCATGACAAGTCCTTCTCATGGATTCCTTTTGTTGATATTATGGTATATGCGGGAGGTATTTACCTCCATGTGTAAACCTGACGAGAATAGAATATTCTAAGAAGCAAGAAGAAACCCTAAATTAGTTGGATAATAACCCTAGAAGACAAGTCAGCTCAAGAGGATAATTTGTATTAGTTTATTAGCCTGCAAGAGAAGAAGTTGACTAAAGGAAATATTATATACTAAGTAAATAGGCACCCAAAATGAGAAGTCATCCTAGGAAGTTTTCCAGTTTTAGTATAAATACAGGATGCCAATCTTCATTCTGGCAGGTATTCTCAGAACTACAGAAGCAACACTTGTGCGCACTGCAGTTGGCCAGTTTGTGCGCAAGTTTGGAGGAGAGCTGTTGTTGTAGCTATTGTAGCTAGCAGATTTCGGTTTTGGCCTTGACTCTCTCTTGGTAATAGTTTGGACTCTCTAATCAGCTCTTGTTACTCCTAGTTGGTGTGCTATCCTTGCAGAGAGGTGCACTATATTTTTTGGCTATCTAGCCTAGGATTTGCTTCCAGAATGATTCTTTGTCAAGGTTAAGGTACTTGGGGGTGGATTCGGCCTATGGTTAGGTGACAATAGTGATATTGTCTATGGTTAAACGAGCACATCCATTATATTCTAAAAGGTTATGGGACCACGCCTCCTTCATTCAGTCTAACCACTGGAAGGCAGCATAGCCATAAGGATACTAAGCTCATTGAAGAATTGTCGTTAGGGTTTCTAGAAAGAGCAGTTGCCAAAGCACTGTCGCTAGGGTTACTAGCAGGTGCAGTTGCAGAAACCCTAATCCTCTCATTGAGGCACCTTATGTGAAGGGATTGACCTAATTTTCGGATAGACTAGTGCACCCTAGCCTAGCGCATCTCTTGGTATTCTCAGCAAGCTAGGATGTCAAGGTTGAGTTTTTGGTTAAATATAGGGTTGACCAAGTCAAGGAAACCATGACTTACTCTATGAAGTCAGGAAACAAGTTAGATGGGGCTTCTAAATTCAGAGCATGGAAGACAAGGATTGATCTCATCCTTGCCAAGAATAAACTGTTGAATATCATGAAAGGAAAGATTGTGGAACCAGAGTTTGAAGAAGGAAAAGAAAATGAACTGCAGAACATTGCAGTTATGGAGAAGTTCAAAGACAATGACATAAATTCCATGAGTATCCTAGTGGATTCTATAAAATACCACCTGATACCCTGCATCCTCCATATTGATTCATCTAAGAGGATGTACGATGCCCTAACAAACCTTTTCTCAGTCAGAAACATTGGACAAGTAATGAGTCTGAAGAATAAGCTCTATGACATGAAGATGAATGATGATGACATCATAACATCATACTTTGTGAGAATCTCTCAGTTAAGAGATCAACTACATGCTATTGAAGAGATCATTTCAGAGAAGGAATTGGTAAACATAGTACTCAATGGTCTTCCCAAGACATGGGATGCATTTTCCACAAGCATGAACACAAGGAAGGAGTATCCGACATTTGAAGAACTTTGGACTTGTTGTACACAAGAAGAATCAAGGATCAGTGCAAAAGAGAAACCCCAAAAGAAGTATGATGATCAAGCCTTCACATCAAGGTTCAAGGATTTTAGGAATAAAAAGAAGTTTGGCTCCAAGAAGAAACCAAATCAAGAGAAAGATATGTCAAGAATACAATGCTTCAATTGTCTAAAGTATGGTTACTACAAGAATCATTGTCTCGAGTTAAAGAAAAGGAAGGAATCACACGAAGCATCAGTTGTCGAAGAAAGGGAACCCTCAAAGAAAGCCAAGCAGGACAAAACATACTTCTTCTTCTAAGACAAGGTAAAAATACTCTTCATAGTTCTTGTACATACCATGTTTTATGTATATATCTTGTGTATCTATTTCCTAGAAGATAATATGTTAAAAAATAAACTATACCAACAAACCCTGGTAACAACTCATGTGGAAGTTATTACATAATTAACAGTTGCAAGATAAGACAAAATCAAAATCAATCTTGAAGAAACCTAGAAGAAGTGAAGATAGAAAGAAGTCAGCAATCAAGAGGAAATTGGAAAAAGACTTATGACACTTTGCAAAAGGCAATAAGGATGTAAACAGAAGTGTGGGCTCTCTTAGTTGGAGGGAGTTGATTACAGAATTCCAAAAGAAGAGCATGCATTCATGCATGAAGCAAGGATAAGGAGGGAGCTAATCCTAATAGTATGATCCATTGAAGATGATGAAGTATCTATCCATGTTCCCATCAATAGTGGAAGCCATGAAAAACAACACATGTTCAGTTTGACTTTATAATAAGCCTTCTTTGGAAAAAAACCTCAAAGTATCCCCGGTTGTTCATCCACATCCATGATTCCATGATGAAAGGAAGAAGTCAGAATCTTCAGGGCATGGAATCTATAGAAAATATCCATGGACCCAAGAGCTAATGGAAAACATAAGGTCGTGAAGATTCCAAAAGAGAAAGAAAAGACAGAACAACCAGTAATTGTATCGAGAATCACAAGAATACTAACCTGACCTGAACTCACTAAAATAAATCAAGCAGAGGAAATGAAAGTTGTGATGAAGAACGGTGTATGGAAGAATTATGAATGTAAGCATTCTGAGATCCGTAACTAGAGGTTTCTCCCAGATGGAGGGAGAAGACTATGATGATTACTTGTTCTAGTAAACCAAACAGTCCTCTACATGAGCCATTATATCATCTACAATATCCATGGGTTGGAGTTTACATCAGATGAATGCAAAGACTATTCTCTAGAATAATTGAAGAAAGAACGTATGTAGAACAACCTCAAGGATTTGAGGTATACCAAGAAGAGACTCTTGTATGCAGATGGAAGAAGGTTTTGTATGGATTCAAACAACTTGGTGCGGAGCCTCCAATGCACAACAAAAGCGTGGTGAAAAACCTTCTATAACAAAGATATTGTATTAGAATGGTTACTCAGAACTCAAGGATGATGGATTTCCAATCCATGACAAATCTCTCATGATGATAGAAGAAGTACCACTTGGATATGTTCCAAGTTTGACCCTTGCCACGATGTTATGAGCTAGTAGGAAACAAAAGAGTTGAATTCAACTATGATGATCAAAGCTATATGAAGCCTTCAGAAAACCAATGTTCCAGAAAGACTGAAGTACATTGAGATCAAGCATTACATTCTCTGTGATGAAGTCCTGAAAGGAGAAGTGGCTCTCCAATATATATCTCCACAGATGAGAAGATAAGAAAACATTTTGGTAAAGCCTATGTTCAAGATGAAAGAGTTTGTGTACTCAAGTTGGATCTCGTGGAGACGACTTGCTTATTGAAAAAGGAAGAGATGACTCCTAGGTTGGGAGGGAGCACTGATGTGTTATTGATTTATGGACAATCATTTTTCAGTTCGAAAAATGGTCCAGGATGAGCAGTTCCTTTCCAGTTCGGAAAGTAGTTTGAGATTTTTGACAGATAGGCATTTTCCAGTTCAGAAAATGGTCTAGATCAAACAGTCATTTTCATAATGAAAATGGTTCGATGGATTGTTGATGTACCATAGGCAGTGATTCCCCTTATGGTTAACATAGGGAATGGTCTAGGACAGTCTCTCTTCTTGGCGGTCACTCTCAATAGTAGTCAAGAAGACTGGTCTGCCTCGCTGGATAGTCATTCTTTCAAAGATCATAGTTGTGATCAGTTTCGAAGAATGGTTTGTTTTGGAGGTTGGTGCAGGATAGTCATTTCCTTAGGAAATGGTTCGGACAGTCATTCCCTAGGGAAGATTCATTCTCTCCAGGTTGCACCTTGTTTAGTGCCGGAGGAATTTCCCAGATAGGCGAATGGTCCAGGTTCAGCAATCAAGGACATGCATTCCCTAGGGCAGATTCATTCTCTCCAGGTTTCACTTTGCTTACTGTTGGAGGAATGGCCTAGATAGGTTAATGGTCTAGGCTCAGATATCGAGACAGTTATTCTTCCTTGCTTGAGAATAATAGTCCAGATAACTCATCGTTCATGTTTTACTTTCTTAGGGAAGATGCTCTTCCATAACTCACAGATGTGAGTGGAAGAATGGCCTAGATGATTCAGTTTATATATCATAACAATGTTTTCTATGTAGGTTGATGATATGATTGTTATGGAGACTGTATACTATTGTAGTGGATGTGTTCCACTAATTGTGACTATATGTCACTGATAAAGTATCTTTGTGCTACTTGGTATGGAAGTGTACCACTGGATTGTAGTGGTGTACTACTATGGATAGACACAGTTGTGTTCTATTGAATGACATTTTTTCGATCGCCTTGAAGACTATAACTAGTGTTGGAAATGATTATCATCTAGATGGATGATCAATGGACGGAGATTTCCCACACAGAAAATGGTTCAGAACATTTATTCTTCTAGGACATATGTCCAGATTAGAAGAATGGCTCTTATGTCACTCTGTGGAGTGAGTGACTTATCCAGCATCATGTATGATTACTCAGATGGAGTATGGTTTCGAGAGATGATGCAGTTGATGACACTGATAGTGATGATGGTGCTCATGATCTAGTCATGAGATAATCTATATGACTATGTTGATGCTACCGGGTGAATGGTATGTTTGTGCTCAAGACCATTACCTTCAATACCTCCCTAGCTAAGAGGGAGTGTTGATATTATATTAGTTGCGGGAGGTATTTACCTCCACGTGTAAACCTGACGAGAATAGAATATTCTAGGAAGCAAGAAGAAACCCTAAATTAGTTGGCTAATAAACCTAGAAGACAAGTCAGCTCAAGAGGATAATGTGCATTAGGTTATTAGCCTCCAAGAGAATAATTCGGCTAAAGGAAATATTATATAATAAGTAAATAGTCACCCAGAATGAGAAGTCGGCCCAGGCAGTTTGTCAGTTTTAGTATAAATACAGGAGGTTAGTCTTCATTCTGGCAGGTACTCTCAGAACTGCAGAAGCAGCACTTGTGCGCACTGGAGTTGGCTAGTTTGTGCACAAGTTTGGAGGAGAGTTGTCGTTGTAGCTGTTGTAGCTAGCATATTTCGGTTTTGGCCTGGACTCTCTCTTGGTTATGGTTTGGACTCTCTAACCAACTCTTGTTACTCCTATTTGGTGTGCTATCCTTAGAGAGAGGTGTGCTATCTTGTTTGGTTATCTAGCCTAGGGTTTGCTTCCAGAATGATTCTCTATCAAGGTTAAGGTGCTCGGGGGTGGCTTCGGCCTATGGTTGGGTGAAAATAGTGATATTGTCTATGGTTAAACAAGCACATCCATTATATTCTAACACCTGTCACATTCCTAAGGTCTTCCCATTCAGGTTGAGGATGGTTATTCGAGCCTTCAAGTTTTCAGAGTAGTCATGGAATCTGAAGTACTTCTTTAAACCAATAAGCCAAGATTCGACCTCTTCCCCTTTCTTAATCTCTCCATCGAAAGAGGGTGGTTTGGATTTCTTGAATTCTTCAGGATTGTGAATTTTGGAATGCTTTCACTTCTTTCCTTTCCTTTGAGAATGTGAGCTAGTTTTTCTACTAGAATATCCATCGGAGTTGCCAGCTTCCTCTTCAGAGGAATCTCCCAATGAGTGTCTCCTGCCTCTAGGTTAGACCTTCCTTGAGGTACTCCTCCTAGTGGGGCCACTTATGGGACCACATTTTTGTATCTCAGGTGGACTTTGACTTATCTTTGTATGTCGTCAGTCCACATGACTGGTTGTGGGTCCACGTTGCAGTTGCCTCTATATATTGGATAAGCTCTGCAACAAGACTGCATTAATATCCGGGTTTTTTTCTTACTCCTTTATCAATATCTCGTTGTCAGCCTTGCAACTCTATAATTCGGCCAAGAAGATATTTACATTTTCAGTCATATCCAGAGGGGTTTCCACCATGCTCCTTTCATCATAATATTTGTCTCTATTGTGGGAGCCATCCCCCACTTCATGGCACGTCACCATCCTTTATACTTGTAGTTTCCCGCGATTTACTGATTGCTTGAGTGTTGAAAAAACACTTGATGTTAGCCAACAATCTATTAGTTTATGAACAACACACAGTTCATATTTATTAAATACACACACACAATAGAAAGTTTCATTCTTTTCTTCAGTAAAATTTTAACCAGACTCTTTAGGAAAGAGGTAAGATAAGGTGTCAACCCTAGAACGTCATTTAAACATGGATTTTAAGAAACTTTTCCATGAGCCCAAGTATGCCAAGTGTTGTAACCATGCTCTGATACCAATTTGTAACACACTCTACCCCTAAATTCTCTTTTAAGGGGTGGGGCATCATAATTTTGTTTTCCTCTTAATCAAATCCTCCTACTAACCAACGACAAGATTAACCCCCTTCTAATATATCGGTTGTAAAGGAATTCATCTCTTCAGTGCTTTGACACTTCGACATTGAACGCCTCTTTACTATCTACGCACGAGACCTCCCAGAGTCCCGAATTCCCGTAAGCTTTCCACGTGGCTCCAACCTTCGGGCCTTTTGGTCTCTCTATAATACTACACCCCAAATCCTCTAGAGTCCACAGTCCCGGACTCCCAGAGTTCCGGTCACTTCACCAACCATTTTGGCTAAGCGGGCTCGTAACAGGGGATGACACGTAGAAGGGGCCAAGGGTAACACATGTCACGTTACAATGGGTCTATAGGGTATGTGATACACATGAATTCGAGTGACAAGTGGCACATCAAACTTGGCACACGTCACCCTCGGTGACATCACTGTGTCGTGTCACTCAGGACTGATCGTCTTTCATTCCCTTTGATCTCATAGCTAAGGTAGGTCCACGTAACCCCCGGGATAGATGGCCTCCACCGCTTCGTAAATTCGGATTTCGGGGGTTTCATGGTGTAAACTTCTCCTTTCTCCCAGAGTTGGTTAGTGTCGGGCTGACCATAGCTTAGATCTAATGGTTAGGAAAAGTCCTGAAGCGTCCTCTAATCGATGGCTCGCTTCACTTCGGAATTCAGAGCTTATCAACACACCACACTTTAAATCCCCCGGAGTGCCTAGTCTCCGAACTAAAGGATCTAGCGCCACGCATCCCCTGTATACCAACAACAAAGAGGGATCCCGAAGGATTCAAGGATCGATTTTCCTCATTACTTTGTGAAATCGACCTTCAAGGGTTTTGACATTACAACACCCCTGTCCTCCTAAAGTGGTCAATGCCGGACCGACCTCGACATAGATCTAATGGTCCAAGGATGTCTACATAACCTTAGAGATCTACGGATTGTAACTTCCTCTCAAGGGTCCCTTGGGTCCCATTGTTGGGCCACTCCTAGAGGGACACCTGTCATCCCAAAACACCCCGGCAATAATGCGTTACACCTGCCTCAGGTCACCAACATCGCCTTACCATACCATGAGGTTTCCACACCTGGCAATGTTGTCACTCGACACGTGGGCCCCCATGTGTTCTCGACATGATACACGCATCCCCACGATTGAACAATTGAGAGGGATCCCGAAGTATCCTTAGATCCACGATCCACATTACTTCGCGACTCTGGCCTTCAAGAGTTGTGTCTTTAGTACCACTCCATTCTCCGGAAACAGGACTTCGTCGAAGTACCATGTGTGGGTCCCCCCTCCTAAATGATCGAATGGTAGGCGAGGCTCCAAACGATCTCCCCAAATCTAAGACTCTCCTTTACTTTGTAACTTCGACGTTAAGGAAGTTTGATGCTATAACGTATCCATTCTCCTGAATTGGGACTTCGTCGAAGTCGTCTCGGTGTATATCCAACGACTGAGTGAACCCCCACAACATTCTCGATCAGTGGCTCGCACTACTTCGTGATGGGGAGTTGGATCCTAATTTAGTCGATAATGTTGTCGCAAGAATCGACCCTAGGCTATAATAGAGCCAAGACTTAGCACATTTTAAATGAAATCATTATTTGTCGATTGATCAATCATATGAGGCTTCTAGAACCAAGTCTAAAACATGCCTTTCACTCATTTATAGATCAGAAACGAAGAGGCATGACCTTGTTTGCCTAATTTAATTAAAATAAGAAAGATGGATAGAAGATAGAGGATGAAGGAGACTGAAACAAAGAGTTAGGTATCTAATTCCGATAATTCTAATCTTTATTTCAACAGAGTAATGACAAATAACTTTGAAAGACAAACATGAATATATATAACTTGTAATGTAGGAAGAAACAGTCAAGCTATAGGTCTTGTTTTGCTCACAGCATAAACATAGGAAAATCTTAACCTAAAACGCTGCCCAATAAATGACTATAGCATAGGTATTACTGAATTAGAGTCATTAAAAGCTAAATATGTAAAAGAAGGAAGAAAGATTGAATGTAAACCTAAGAAAACAACACAAGAAAAGATAGAATTACACGGTGACGAGGTATAGAATCTATTGGCACTGTGTTCTAGATTTGTTGAAAGAAATGGAATTACAAACCCAGCCCCCAAAAGGCTCTCGAGATGTTCCCCCCTATCCTAAATATATCTACAATCTATTTATTTATACAAAATTTGTCTCAACTGAAAAAACCCTTGGGTTACCCACAACCTCTGCCTAAAAATAGAACACAATCTTAACAGTATGCATACGTTATTGGTTTTCAATTGGAGGTGTTGGTGCTTCGTCTAACTCTTTGTTTGTTCATGGATGTATTTACTATCTTTTGTTCAACATATATTCATTACATTTACCATAGTCATTGGCACTATGATTGTTGTTGTTGACTGTTGTAACACTTTTCTATGTCTGCTAAAGCTTCCATGCTTTGTTTCTTTTCATGAGATACAAATCCAGTATCCTTCATATTAGTGATGTGTCTTTGTTGCAAAAATAAGGATATTTCTTCTCGTTATCTACTCATTGTCTAACAGTCTATAATATTCCCTTGAGACATTCACCAAATAGCCCAAAACTACGAATTTTGTAGATCGAAATCCATAGGTTCAAGTCTACCTCCAATCATTACTCAGATCTATCTCTGGCATCATTATCCATATTTAAATGCTTGTTGGATGGTCCTCGTTGCACTAGATGTTGCTCTGCATATGGGAAACAATTGGGAAAAAGAAAAAGTTTCCAAAGACTGTTATTGAACAATACTAGTGCCACTCGAACATGTCTATATCAGTAAACCTTTGACCCTTTTCGTTTGTCTTGCTCATTAAATATATGACATTGAGCACCATTGTCCTGAGGCTGCGAACCAGAACCATACGACCATGAAAAATTTGTTTCCCGTGACTTCTCAAACGCTCATCTACTACAGTTACAACAACATCCTCTAGATTCATTACTACATGCAATGGAATTATCATTTATTTACCATTTGAACATTAAGGTATTGCTTCTAATAACCCACAAAAACTCTTTGGCAATTTTTAGGCATTTCTTTCTTGTGCGCATAACCACAAATCGAATATCTGGAATTATAAATTTTCCATCGATAATTTACCATGCAATGAGCTAACCAGGGTGAGGGTGCCCATGATAATGCATTTAGAAACCCGTTCAACTCTCTTCTGCATATTCTCATCGATGTTATTATCTCTTCCTTTGCCACCTGTGCGTGAATACTCAGAATCTCGACTTCTGCCCCTTTTTGTTTTTGACAGATGGTGTTTTCATTCGACAGCTAGAACGTTTAACCCATCGACATTTGATGTGTAAGGCTGGAACCCCGATTTTGGGCCTTCGGGCTTCGAGGGAAAGGAGGAGTGGCTTATTAGAATTCCTCCGACGGTCAAAATCCCGAAAGGAACATGGTGCTTATGTATAACCCTATTCTAGTGATTTTCTTGGCATGTATTGCACTCTTTATGGGCCTCCTCGTGAGCTCCTCCTCCATGTGACTTAATGTGTGGCGCTTGAGCGCTTGGTCTCAGTCGACTGGTGTCATATTGCAGGTGTTTGTCCTTGGTTCTCCCATAGATTCTCTCCTTGGAGTTTTGTATGAGTTATCTTGTGACTTGGCATGTGTATGGATTTCGGTAGCTAGTTTAGAGATTGGACGTGAAGAGTAGTTGACCTAATAACTTTTATAAAAGGTGCAAAGGTTTGGGTAAATCAACAATTTTCTCTTCTTTTTTTTTTACCAAACTCTAAAATATTAATTTAAAATTATATAAAATAATATAAAAAAACAAAACTTTGTAGTTTGGTTTTTTCTTTTTTGTAATTTGACACTTTAGACTTATTTCAATGATTAAGGAATTGTGAACTAAGACCAATAGGAGACCTTGGGAAACTTTAAAGCTTTGAGATTTTGACAATAGAGAAGTTCGGAGAAAATGGCGATAGGTTTAGAGTTTTTACTACAGCGGAAAGGTTTGCGTCGAATGGCGCAAGGACTTAATAGTTACACAAGCTCATGCCAGGCAACAAGGTTCTAAAAATAACTGGCGCAACCGACATAAATTTTGGCGAAAGACACTAAGTTTAGAAATTTTCAATATTTGTTCCAACATAGGCTCCATCTAGGGATGGTGCTTTCCTGTAAAGCGCCAAGAACAGTAGACGACATGCCTTCATCCATTGGGCAACCTAAAATCATCCTTATCAAAATTTGAACCCTGTCACTTTACTTGTTCCTTTCCGAAACAAAAACTTATTATGCATTCATTGGGCTATGGAATCGTAATGCCTTAAATAAAAACCATAATGGATGCCAAACTAAACTGAAAACATACTGAAAACCATCGTTGTACTCTAATGCTCGAAGTCAAGCTTATTTATATACATCGCCTACTCTAACTGATATAACTACTTTGTTCAAGTATAGGAAAATTTCCAAATCAACCAAGCAAATGTCCGACTAACAAACTTAATTATGCTTCCATCTTTGAGAAAAAAAAAGACAGGAGCAGCTGCAAATTTCAGAATGTACCCTGGGAGCAGGCACTTACGATTTTGAAATTTAGACTTCAAGAAGTTGGAAATAAAAAATTCAATGCCCCATTTTGACTCCATATAAACTACTACTCGGTCGTAGAAGGGGAGAGATATACCACTTTTGCAGTTAATCCATACTTCCTCCTGTTGAGAAAGTTGTATGAAATGCCTTTGTGCACTGCTGATTTTTTCTTCTTCTAGTGCAAAAATGTCGCATTGAAACTTACTGGTTTGTTGCTCAATAGTTGCTAAACAGGGAAGAGAGATCAATTGTTTCAGTAACCCCTGCTTATGTCTTTCATCTGTTGTCCAAATATATTCTTGATAGTTGTCATACATAGGATGATTTCTTTCATGATGTTGTCGATTGCTTTCCTGTTGAACCAAAGTCTCTTGTTGCTCATCATATTCAGAAACACTTTCATCATATTCATCAAACAAAGGAAGACTGTCATAAATTTTTGTGTGTGATGGAAAAGAAATCTTCTCTTCTTGCTCTTTTGGATACTCATCATAAACATGCTGCTCATAGCACGTTCCGGAACATTGACTTTCGAAATTTTTTGTTTTGTGAGCATCTAGCAAAGATGGTTGAATATCCACGGACTGATTTTCATGAGGATTTACAACAGTGATCATACCTAAAATCTATATTACATTTGGATTATTACAATCCTCCTGAAACTCTTCATGAGATGGATTTTTGGCGACATACAATTCGTCATATTTCAGGGCCTTTACTTGATCATGAAACTGATAAGTAAGGGATTCTGGCATAGAAAAATCACTATGTTCTATATCAGCAAACAGTGATTGTATATGACCTTCCATAAGTTGTTGGTATTATTTAATATTTAAACCAACGATTTCATCATCATGTTGTAAAATTAAACCATTTTTAGCATCATTAATATTAAAAAACTCATTATGAATGTATTTCTCTTGAAAAGAAGAATTAAAAATGGAGTCATATATGAATGAGCTTGAATCTAGCTCTTCATCTAAAAATGCATTTTCCTCCTCATCACTGCAGCAAATATGGTTGCGATTGGTTTGAAGGCCTTCTGGCCTTTCCGCTTCATCTTCATGGAGTTTGGTTTGATCTTCTTCTTGAATATGATCACAAGAGCTATCATATTATGTTTCTTTATTAGCCATCTCTTCCTCATACTGATTATATTCATCGACTTGAGAAATTTCTGATATTTCTTCCTCCTCTTCAAGAGGATTTGTTTGATATTTTTGTCTTATGAATTCTATATTGCAGCAATCTTCAAAAAGGATTTCAGCTAAATAGAATTGTTGATGACAAAGTGTGCGAAAATATTTCAATGAAGGAATATTGGAATGGGGTAAATATTTATACCAGAGTCTAGCATCTCTTTCCAACGAAAACATAAACAGTTTCATGAGGACATCTTCATGATGTACATTTAATTCATCCATGAACTTGTGGAATTCAAACAAGTGTTGAGTAGGATTGTTGTCCTCATATCCTCCAAATTTAGGAAGGACATCTTCCCAAATTTTAATGTCTAGAACAATGTTTGGAAAATCATAAACATTTGTACAGTCCAGAGGAGAAAACCTCGCAGCAATCCGAGCAGCAAACGAATTCGACATTTTGAGACCAGTGGAATCACCAGTGAATCATGTAGAGTCTTCTAACCAAGGAGTCTCTAGGTGAATGATCATAGCCAATTGAATGCCTATCCCTTGTTCACCATCAAGGAATAGATCTAAACTTTTTGTTGTATCCCAGGGAAGATAACTTCGTTCCTCCGTCCTCGGCAGTGGCACCAGAAAATGTTGTCGCAAGAGTCGACTCTGGGCTGTAATAGATCCAAGCCTTAGCACATTTTAAATGAAATCATTATTTGTCGATTGATCAGTCATATGAGGCTTCTAGAACTAGGTCTGAAACAAGCCTTTCACTCATTTATAGATCAAAAACGAAGAGACATGACCTCTTTTCCCTAATTTAATTAAAATAAGGAAGATGGATAGAAGATAGAGGATGAAGGAGACTGAAACAAAGAGTTAGGTATCTAATTCTGATAAGTCCAATCTTTATTTCAACAAAGGAATGACAAATAACTTCGAAAGACAAACATGCATATATATAACTTGTAATCTAGGCAGAAACAATCAAGCTATGGGTCTTGTTTTGCTCACATCGTAAACAGAGGAAAAGTTGAACCTAAAAGGCTGCCCAATAAATGACTATAGAAGAGGTATTACTGAATTAGATTCATTACAAGCTAAATATGTAAAAGAAGGAATAAATATTGAATGTAAACCTGAGAAAACAATACAAGCAAAGAAAGAAT
The DNA here is from genome assembly GCA_010110895.2 of Picea sitchensis. NCBI lineage: Eukaryota > Viridiplantae > Streptophyta > Pinopsida > Pinales > Pinaceae > Picea > Picea sitchensis. The sequence continues at coordinate 209,113 of SNQJ01S0001987.1, read as the reverse complement.
TACATAGTGACGAGGTATAGAATCTCTTGGCATTTTGTTCTAGATTTGCTGAAAGAAATGGCATTACAAACCCAGCCCCCAAAAGGCTCTCAAGTTGTTCCCCCCTATCCTAAATAGATCTACAATCTATTTATTTATATAAAAAAATTCTCAACTGAAAAAACCCTTGGGTTACCCACAACCTCTGCCTAAAAATAGAACACGATCTTAACAATATGCATACATTATTAGTTTTCAATTGGAGGTGTTGGTGCTTCGTCTGAATCTTCGTTTGTTCCCGGATGTATTTACTATATTTTGTTCAACATATATTCGTTACAGTTACCATAGTAATTGGCACTATGATTGTTTTTGTTGACTGTTGTAACACTTTTCTATGTCTGTTAAAGTTGTCATGCTTTGTTTCCTTTCATGAGATACAAATCCAGTATCCTTCATATTAGTGATATGGATTTGTTGCAAAAATAAAGATATTTCTTCTTGTTATGTACTCCTTGTCCAACAATCTGTAATATTCCCTTGAGACATTCACCAAATAGCCCAAAACTATGAATTTTGCATCTCGAAATCCACAAGTACAAGTCTACCTCCAGTCATTACTCAGATCTATCTCTGGCATCAGTATCCATATTTAAATGCTTGTTGGATGGTCCTCGTTGCACTAGATGTTTCTCTGCATATGGGAAACAATTGGGAAAAAGAAAAAGTTTCCAAAGACTGTTATTGAATAGTACTAGTGCCACTCAAACATGTCTATATCAGTAAACCTTTGACCCTTTTCTCTTGGCTTGCTCATTAAATATATGGCATTGGGCACCATTGTCCTAAGGCTGCGAGCCAGAACCATACGGCCATGAAAAAATTGTTTCTCGTGTCTTCTCAAACGCTCATCTACTCCAATTACAGCAACATCCTCTGGATTCATTACTATAGGCAATGGAATTATCATTTATGTACCATTTTCACATTAAGGTATTGCTGCTAATAACCCACAATAACTCTTTGGAAATTTTTGGGCATTTATTTCTTGTGTGCATAACCACAAATTGAATATATGGAATTATAAATTTTCCATCAAGCAGTTACCATGCAATGAGCTAACCAGGTTGAGGGTGCCCATGATAATGTGTTTAGAAACCCATCCAACTCCCTTATGTATCTTCTCATTGATGTTATTATCTCTTCCTTTTCCACTTGCGCGTGAATACTCGGAAGCTCGGCTTCTGCCCCTTTTTGTTTTTGACAGAGGGCATTTTCATTCGACAGCTGGAACGTTTAACCCATCAGCATTTGATGTGTAAGGCTGGAACCTCGATTTCGGGCCTTCATGCTTCGGGGGAAAGGAGGAGTGGCTTATTAGAATTCCTCCGATGGTCAAAATCCTGAAAGGAATGTAGCGCTTATGTATAACCATGTTCTAGTGATTTTCTTAGAGTGTATTGAACTATTTTTGGGCCTCCTTGTGAGCTCCTCCTCCATGTGACTTAATGTGTGGCGCTTGAGCGCTTGGTCTCGGTCGACTGGTGTCATATCGCGGGTGTTTGGCCCTGGTGCTCCTGTGGATTCTCTCCTTGGAGTTTTGTATGAGTTGTCTTGTGACTTGGCATCTGTATGGCTTTTGGTAGCTAGTTTAGAGATTGGACGTGAAGAGTAGTTGACCCAATAACTTTTATAAAAGGTGCAAAGGCTTGGGTATATCAACAATTTTCTCTTCTTTTTTTTACCAAACTCTAAAATATTAATTTAAAATTATATAAAATAATTTTAAAATAATATAAAAAACAAAACTTTGTAGTTTGGTTTTTTCTTTTTTGTAATTTTACACTTTAGACTTATTTTGACAATCGAGGAATTGCGAACTAAGACCAATAGGAGACCTTGCGAAACTTTAAAGCTTTGAGATTTTGACAGTAGAGAAGTTCGGTGAAAATGGCAATAGGTTTAGAGTTTTTACTGCAGCAGAAAGGTTTGTACTGAATGGCGCAAGGACTTAATGGTTACACAAGCTTACACCAGGCGACAAGGTTCTAAAACTAACTAGTGCAACTAACATAAATTTTGGTGAAAGACACTAAGTTTAGAAATTTTCAATATTTATTCCAACAGGTAAGATAGCTTCATCTAACCACTAGGGAAACCACCCAACGCTGGTCAACCTTACAGATAATCATAACTCTCGGTCACCTTCAGCCAGTCTGTGGCTATTAGGGTCGACAATACTCTGAAGTCCCGAACTTCCGGAGCTCTGAAGCCATAAGGACTTAGCTCCCTTAGGCTTAGCATAGGTTTCCTAGACACTGGTCATATGGGTCCTTCTAACTCTCGCAAGTTAGACACGAATCTCTTCATCAAGAAGTTGTTAAGGACTTGGGCATGATATCCCAGTTGCACAACAAGGATTTTGAAGAATATATCCTCTTCAGAAGGACATGTCCAGATTGACTCAATACTTTCTATCTCAGGCGTCCTATCGGTTTACGTCCCATGACACCTCGAGGGCTAAGTCAAGGCACATAAAAAATCAATCAAAAGCATAAGTTCACAAGATGATAAGTGCATACACATAACTTGACTATTCAATACAAAAACCATCTATAGAGAGATAAATACATGCATTCATCTATCATTCTATTTCAATGCATAAAGTATGAAAACACTTATCAGAACCAGACAACGTGATGTGACTGTTGAAAGGGGTGCATGTTTCCACCCAACCATAGGCTCAGTCACTCCTAATGGATTTAACACTAGCCACCCCCGAGCTAGACCATGATGCTCTGAGATAGAATCCTTTATTCTAGCTCAACAAGAGTTAGGGATGGAGGTTACTCTCCTCCTCCCATAGGATCTTTGGCAACAACTTTTCTATATACCAAGAAAAGAGGTTTGCCTGAGTACTTCCTCAATCACTCACCAGTCTCGTTTATCAGCTTTTAGCATAACCCTTCTAGCCACTTCCTTCAACCAGAACACGCTCGTTTCTCAGTTCTTCCTCGAACCCAAGAGCTTATTCTCTCCTCTCTGCTTCTCTTTGCAGAACTACCTCTTCCCACCACGCCTTCCTTTCTTTCCTTCCTCAACAAGATTGTGTGTGTTCGTAATTCCCAGTACGTGGTCAAGTCTAAAATCCTTATAGATGGGCACTCTACCCCATCACCTCATTAACTCTTGAGGAGGTATTCCCACCTACCAACCTGACTGTAATTCAGTCCTGGGTCAAAGGATTGTTCTGGTCCTGAGCAATTAAATCCATCAAGGTATTGGTTTGGTGGGGGTTATCTCAACCATTCCTGATTCCCCTCACCATCTCTTTCATAGCATATGTGGTCTCTCTTGGCAAACCCCCTTTTCAGCAGTTATGCAACACTTATCCATTTTCTCTTAATAACAAAAATTACATTCATTGACCTTTTATACAAAGGTTCATCAAATTAAACATTCACACATATCGAGTTTTCCATAGTCTCTTGGCCAATATAGTTATATTTACAAACTGGGAGAAACATGAGTGTTACAAAGAAGAATCAAGATTGATGGTGTGCTTCTTTATTGTTACTTCTAAGGTTTCCATCTTTTTAAAACATTTAAACACAAGATGACCATCTCACCCACAAAAGTTGCAATGCATGTCAGTCTTTCTTACTTTTTGTTTTTTTCCTTTGTCACCATTGGGAGTAGAAGTTGGCTGAGAGTGTTTTGGACCCTTGTTTTTCTTTTTGTTGTTGCAAATATGTTGCATCTTTGGACGATTGATTTTATCTTTCTACTAGACCACTCCAAATTTTTTATATGTACCTGTAGTGTTGATCACTCTAAGTCACAAGAGCTTATCTTGCTCTCCAATTAGAGAATCACAAAAAGACTCAAGAGTGGGAGCTTGGCAAGCAACCCCTAGATCTTCTTTGGTGACATAAAAGGTAGATACAAAGACATAATATGCACTACCAAGCTTAGCAAGAATAAAATATATCATCAGTCATCTTTCATATATATTTTACAGTCTTGACATAAAATTCTAAGTGTTTTGAACTTAGATAAATAATCTTCAATGTAAGAGAAATCATTTAGACTTAAAGTAATGATTCAATTTTCAATCTGGTGGGCTCAAATCATATTATGTTTACCAAATATGGATTCTAGCTTAGCCTAGGCTTTATGTTTACCAAATATGGATTCTAGCTTAGCCTAGGCTTCATCTGGTTCATCAATTCCTTAAAGGTGAAATTGCAAATTAGGAGAGATAGACACTCCAATTAGTCCAGTGCTTAGTCATTCTTATTATATCATT
>SNQJ01S0001987.1:170625-204815 GCA_010110895.2 Picea sitchensis | reverse complement strand
CTTTTATACAAAGGTTCATCAAATTAAACATTCACACATATCGAGTTTTCCATAGTCTCTTGGCCAATATAGTTATATTTACAAACTGGGAGAAACATGAGTGTTACAAAGAAGAATCAAGATTGATGGTGTGCTTCTTTATTGTTACTTCTAAGGTTTCCATCTTTTTAAAACATTTAAACACAAGATGACCATCTCACCCACAAAAGTTGCAATGCATGTCAGTCTTTCTTACTTTTTGTTTTTTTCCTTTGTCACCATTGGGAGTAGAAGTTGGCTGAGAGTGTTTTGGACCCTTGTTTTTCTTTTTGTTGTTGCAAATATGTTGCATCTTTGGACGATTGATTTTATCTTTCTACTAGACCACTCCAAATTTTTTATATGTACCTGTAGTGTTGATCACTCTAAGTCACAAGAGCTTATCTTGCTCTCCAATTAGAGAATCACAAAAAGACTCAAGAGTGGGAGCTTGGCAAGCAACCCCTAGATCTTCTTTGGTGACATAAAAGGTAGATACAAAGACATAATATGCACTACCAAGCTTAGCAAGAATAAAATATATCATCAGTCATCTTTCATATATATTTTACAGTCTTGACATAAAATTCTAAGTGTTTTGAACTTAGATAAATAATCTTCAATGTAAGAGAAATCATTTAGACTTAAAGTAATGATTCAATTTTCAATCTGGTGGGCTCAAATCATATTATGTTTACCAAATATGGATTCTAGCTTAGCCTAGGCTTTATGTTTACCAAATATGGATTCTAGCTTAGCCTAGGCTTCATCTGGTTCATCAATTCCTTAAAGGTGAAATTGCAAATTAGGAGAGATAGACACTCCAATTAGTCCAGTGCTTAGTCATTCTTATTATATCATTTGGATTTATTTTCGGTATCAGTGGGGACTTGTTCTTTTCCCAAGGTAATCTAATACAATCCTTTACTTCTTAGTAGATCCTCCATATGTGATTTCCATGAGAAGCAATTGGTAGTAATAAGAAAAATATCACTTGGAGAAGCCATATTAAAATATGTAGATACTATGGATTCAAAAGCTGAAAAATGACTATTTAGATGGAAAGATCTAAAAGAAATAGGTGGTTCAAAAAAATGATATTGAAAACAGATTTCAAATGTGAAAGTTATGCCCTTTTTAAAAAAGGCATAAATCCCTGGATGGGGTGACACGTCGCCCAGGGGTCACAGGTGGATTTCCACTCGGCCCAGGCATAAATGACATAAACCGCCACCCACGCGCATGTATTAACCATGGAGGACGGATATAGATGCAGGGGAAGGACGGAGAGACCCTTCCCGCGAGCGAGCATTAACGTTTGCAGTGTTTCCAGGACAGCCAGAGTTAAAGGAGAAAGGATGGGCTAAGCTCTTGATCATTTGGCTTTTAGTCTGCCCGGACAGGGTGGGTTTGCACTCGCCTCGGCTCCGAGTTCTGCATGGATGCGCAGGTGCAGCCCAATTCTCATTGTGTTTAGCATACACCGTGACGCTCTGGTGCGACTTTGTATCTCGTTTATACTCTGGTTGCTCGGGCGCGGTCCAGCATTCTTTCTGCATCTCCTTTTGACCGCCTCGTGGCAGAGCTTGCTCGTCCGCGCTTTGCGCCTTAACTTGCAATTGAATACACACTGCCTCGGGTCAATTGGCCTTCACCTGCACTCGCCCTGCTCCTCCTTCATGGCCAGGAAGTGAGGCAGACCTCGTCGTGGCGCGGCATGGGAGGCCCATAAGGCACAGAGGCGTCGTAAGGAAGAGCTAGAACGTGCCTTGGCATTGGCAACGTCCATTCTCAGAAAGAAAAAAAGGGCTGAAAGAAGGGCGCGGCTTGCCTTTATAGCAGAGCCTGGTGTTGGTAGCAGTCAACATGTTAAAGGGTACGAGTCGGAAGCTTTGCAGAAAGGTGGTCCTGAGGAGGAATTTCCCCATGTTGTGGTTGAAGATCGATCCATGGAGGACATGTCGTTCCACTGTCTTTGATCTCGAGTGGCGACCCATCGGGGGCCTTTGCAAACTAGTCAGGCCTTGCTTGATGATACCCGGGTACGTATCGTGGAGAAATTCCAGCAGGGGCGATACTTGCGGTCTGCCAAAGGCCACCTGGCGATAAAGCCTTGAGGTTGAAGAGGCGAGTCTATCGTGGAAGGCGAGGAAGGCCTTGAGAAGGCTAACGTGGAAGCGGGAGGGGCACGATGTGGAGTTCACGGCGGCGGAGGGCGTGGTGGAAGCATGCATAGATGACTCATCCGGGATGAGCACACGAATCTGATGATAGACATTTGTGGAAAGGCTTTTGTCGGTTGCCCCGAATACCGGGCTCTCCTCTTAGGTCAGCGCATGGACATGCTCTTTGGCGCATTCTCGATGCTTTGCCAAAGGAAGATGTCTCCCCTATCTTGTGCACAAGCCTTCGCCTTCCTGGCAGGGACCACGCGGCATGCCAGCAAGGATGACAGGTCACGCGGCACTTAGGTTTCTTTACTTTCCATCTCGGTTTCTAGTTTTATGATCTTAATGTTTTATGTGCACTTAGAACCTTTGACATCTATTCTGGTTTCCCTCTGGCGGGGCGAGATATCCTCTGTTATTTTGTTTTATGCTATTGCTACTTGCCCTCTACATATGATGGTTTCCGACAATCGGCAGCATTTTTTGTGGCTCCAGACCTACTCTTCTATATACTTTGTTATTTTTTGTTTTATCTATTATCGCGAGGCTCCTTTTTTTTTTTTAAAAGGCATAAATGATAACTAAAGTGTCACGTGGCAGGTAGAAGTTGGCTCATGTGGATGATGGATGCACAATGAGGTGGTTGAGTAAAAAAAAAACCTTTGTTATCCTATTTGTGTCTATAACTCACTAACCTTTGTTCTCTAACTGTGTCTATAACTCACTTTTACAAATAAGTTACTTATGAAGTGACTTACTTTTATAGAATAAGTGATAATCATTTTTACAATGAAGTTACTTTATAAATTAAAGTTGCAGGCCAAAAGTAACTAAAAAAAAACTAAAGTTACTTTATAGTGATTCACTTTTATAATTTAAGTGAAATGTATTTTACAATGAAGTTATGAGATAACTCTTGCATGATATTTTCAAAAAGTAACTTAAAAATGAGAGACTTAACTCAAGACCTCTTATTAAATAAAACAATTTTCAAGCAAGGGAATTAATGAAAAATATATAACAATTTTAATGAAGGAGGAGATGTTTTTTTTTACTATTTGCCTCGAAGTTTGTGCTTACCCAAAAAAAACTTGTTTTTGCCTCAAAAATTTTCAACATGGCCATAAAGGAAAAAAACGTTTTTTTTAATTGTCAACAATATTGGGTTAGATCTCAGTTAGCTTACATGATAACTGCAAGTAATCTCTATGTTTCTGATTTTTCTAAGCTTGCATAAAGCATATGCAAAGAAGAAAACAATTTCAGCTTTGTTTTTTATTTGTCGAGATTGCATAGAACGCATGGTGAATATTATATGCAGAGTAGAAAGAGTAGTGAACCAGGAATAAGAAGAAAAAAAATTGAAATATCAACTCTGTAAAAAAAAAAAAATGACATATTTCAAGTTTATACCTCTAGATCTTACAAAATTGATCGTATCTTGGGAAATGAAAACCTTTTCAAGTGAAACAAAAAATATTTCCAACTAAAAGCAGCGCTCTAGATGCAATGGAATAGTCCACTAAACCTAGAAATGCATAGAAATAACAGAATATAGAAATGCGGAAACACATGTTCGAATCTTGATCTACAACATGAGCAGGGCTTCAAACAAGCTTCAATACTATGTTTGACAAAACAAAGTATTTTCACACATGACGAACACCTTTAGTAACCACTCACACAACAAGATCAAAGATCAATACACTGTTGTTTTTATGTGGTTAAAACCATTGAAGAGAGAAATAGTCCATGGCACAAACCGATATGGTCACTTGAGGCAATATATTAATGCAAAATAAAAATATTTTACAAGAGGGTTTCTCACAATTGATTATCAACCTCCATGCTCTTTAAATAGAGATCATGGACCAATTGGGTGTTAAACCATAGACCAATATACTTGTTAAGATTGATGAGAATATGAGTCGTCAGATCACTCTATGTCTAAAACGTATTATGACCCTCAAGTTACATAACTACAAATGCATACTAAAGAAACACATTTTTACTTTAAGACATTAAACTAACTTATTTAACTAACTCCTAAATGTCTAAATATCCTATCGATTTATAATCACTTTATTTTACTCTTAGTTTTGTGTTTTCAATAATATTATTAATTGTAAATTTTAAATTATATATATATATATATCACCATGAAATTTTTTTTTGCAAAAATGAAAAGACATTGTAAAAGTGTAATCAAAATTTTAATAAAAGGATTCAAACAACAATCAATATATCGCCCATAAATATATCAATCATTTGTAAGTTGTATATGTTCTACTTCCCCGGCATATGATTATTATTTTTAATGATGATCATTTTACAAGTGTGGCAAATTAATAAGTTTATTTTAACAATATCACAATTTCATTTCATTTCAATACTTCAAGCACACATTATTATATAGCTTAATATTTATTAAGATTTAAATGTATATCATTTGCATCATATCATTATTTCAAATACTAAACCATATGAAATTATTTATTAAAATAAATTGTATTATATTAATAATTATCTAAATCATTTATTGAGGATGTTGTTGTTTTAGGACACGGTTACAGGCTTTCCCGGAGCTTGTAGACAATACAAGACAAGAACCCTACCTTTTCTTAGCAGTTGCAGGGCATCTCTCCTTTGCACAGACACCCAGTTGATCTCTGACAAATGACAAGTGGGCACTTCCTTTAACTCCATAGGGCCCGCTATGATGGGCACCAGAGCAGGTCTACAGACACGCGGTGGGGTATCTGGAGGCTCAGATTTCTCGGCGGTGGACTGGCTAGGTCCGATAACCTCGTTTGACCAGCAGACTACTAGAATGGTCTTGCCCGAAGTTTGGGGTGGGAGTCTTCCTTTCGACTCCGAACCAGCTAGCGTTTTTGGTGGTAGCTTGGGACTTATGGTGGTGGGGGAGTATTCATTGGGTATAAGTGACTCCTTCACGGATTTTATTGATTCCCGGGTTATCGAACCACAAAATGGGGCCATAGTAGATCTCACGGCCACACAAGACTTCTCTCCCTCAGATTTCTTGGAGGCAACCGACCAACTGGACATTCCGACTATCGGGTTGGAGCGCAGAATAACCAACCCTACTATTCAGTCAGACTGTCTGTTGGCCTCTCCCTTTGCTCTCTAAAGGAACTCCTCCTCCATCCAAAAGGGGGAACACACTCACAAAACACATCACAACTCGAAAGGCCGACCGACAAAATATTTTCGATGTACAAAGGAAAGACTGGTGGCAGGGTGACTCGCTTTCAGGGAGGACGTGGCTATGGACAAGGTCCTGGATTTCTCAGAACGTGCAGTGGTGGGTTAGGTTAGAGGGAAAAAACTAGGCATGACATACCTCAAAATTTGGGTTCACACTTACTAGCTCCCAGAGCTCACCAAGATGCCCCATATCAGGTTACTCACTAGGGGGTGGTTCGCATTTGTCTTTTCTTCTTTAGTTGAGGTGAATTGGGCACTTAAGAAGGTCTGGAGCATTCCTACTACCCCGACCCTCCTCAAATGTTGGACACCCACCTTTGATGCGAAGCATAAGAGGGTAGACGAGGAACCCATTTGGGTAAGACTTTTGGGCCTTCCGATGTAGTTTTGGAATTCCCATCGTTTTGAATCAATTGGAAATATTCTGGGCCGCTACCTTGAGGCGGACGTGTCTTTTGAAAACATCAGGATCATGAATGTGGCTCGTATCTTAGTACAGATCAATTTGCATAAGGGTTTATATCAGGAGCTCCTTGTTCAATCGACCGTGGGGGAATTTTTTCAGACCTTGGATTACGAGGGGATCCCTTTCCGTTGCCATAGATGTCATGTATATGGACATGGGGTGGCACACTACCCACTCAACTCCAAAGGAGAAACTCGAAAGACAAAGGGGTTTAGCTCCCCCAACTCTCCCCCAAGGAAAAAGTGGGAAGCCCAGCAGGAAGCAGGGGCCAACAACAGCCAGGCTCAACTGACCTTGGGCGATCGAAGATCAGACAGATAGAAATTGGCCAGTGAACACAACCAGGGCTCGGGGTAGCACGCACTTACAACCACTGCTCCCCTCTCCTCACCTTCTCTGGAGCATCTTCTTCGACGCGAACACGCTTCATCGGGTATGAAAACTTTGGCTACTTCACATACTTCTTTGGATTCCGCTATTCCTTTTATTTTTTCTAAGTATATCATTTTCTCGGGTGGGAAGCCTCTCTCCTATATCAGTCTATCCCCCTTACATTTCTCTTTCTCCTCCACTTCGTCGGTCTTTGCACCCTCGCTGGTCACACCTTCCTTAAACTTAGGGGTCTTGGGCCCCTCCCTACTGACTGGCCCTCCACCCTCTACTGGTACTCCTCCTCCACCTACTGTAGTTACCCCCCCTTTCTTCACTACTCCCCTCTCCCCATCCTCTCAGGTTCGTCTTTTACCCTCCTCTCTCCCCTTTTCCTTTGCCTCTCCCTCAGCCTCTCTGGACTCCTCTTCAGAAGACAATAGGGTACGATATCACCTTAGGAGAAGATCTATGATCAAAGAGGCCCCCCAGGAAAGTGTACTAACTGGGCTTTAGGCAGGGGACTAGGGTCTCTCACTGAGACACACTCGTTGGGCAAAGGTAGAGGCCGCAAATCACACCTATACCTAGCACAAGACAGAGCTAGAATTGACCTGGCATCTGGCAGACAATCTTCGATAGAATGGGCGCTTAGAGCAAAGCCACCCCTGGATGGAGTTACCTCATGAAAAACCTCTCTTTCAACTGTCGAGGACTGGCGAACCCCATTAAAAAATCTTCCTTACGAATATTGGTTGATCTCCATCTACCGGATATCTTACTTCTTCAGGAAACGCTCAGGCAAAACGTCACCATAGTCAAGACCCTTGAATCCTTACTTTCGGGTTGGTCGTTCACAGTAGTTGATGCTCGACGATGTTCTGGGGGTTTGGCCACTGGTTGGAAGCAAAGGAATTTTAAACTAGAAAATGCTTGGGGCTTCTCCTCAGGGATCAGCCTTACTATCTTCTCTATTGACCTGGGTTGGTCACTCACTGTCATTAATATATATGGACCACACCAGGATAGGAAACTCCATTGGAACCCCCTAACTGAATGCGAATGGTTCCAAAAAAAATACTTCATCTTGGCTCATGACCTAAATTTCTCCTTAGGCTCCTCGGAGGTATGGGGCCCTTGGGCCGCACCAGATCCCTTAAACAATTACTTCCTCAATTACCTGGATCAGTGGGGGCTAGTGGATGTAGAACCACAAAAACTCTCCCCTACCTAGTGCAATAGATGGGTAGGGCCAGACAGAGTGGCCAAATGCTTGGATAGATTCCTTCTCACAAACGATCTTCTGGATTCATCAGCTCTAGTTTGACAATGGGTAACTTTTGGGGGAGAATATGATCACCATCTAATATTGTTCGAATTTGGGAACTCTACTAGAAGGTCATCCAGCTCCTTCAAATTCTTTGAGGGTTGGTTAACTAATCCAACCTTCTTGGAACTAGTAAAGGAGAAATGGGTTAAATTTTCAGAACCTTCCCAGACCTCAGCAGTTGTTCACTTTGTCGAAAACCTAAAGGGACTCAAGTTAGAAACCAAGCAGTGGGAGAAAGAAAAAAAACAAAAGGATGATCAGTCTCTAAAGGACATAGAATAGAAACTAAATGAACTACAAGATGGGACTAGTCGAGGCTACCTTAGTCAGGACACAAAAGATCTCCTCTTTGGATTAGAAAAAAGCCGCAGGGTCATTCTAGCTAAGAGAGAGGCATAGTGGAGACTAAAGAATCGAGCCCTTTGGCTTACTTGCGGAGATGAAAACACAAAATTCTTTCAGGATTTTTCCAAAGGCAGGAAGATGGCCAACACAATCTGGAGCCTTCGAAATCAGAGAGGGGAGGAAATAACAAAATACAACGATCTAGCTGACCTAGGCATTAATCACTTTAAGACACTCTACAAATATCAAGAGGAGACCTCCATAGCAGAAATTATAAAAGTTGCTCAGATCTTTCCCAGATTTGTAGAAGAGGATGCAGCTGCACAACTATTGAGCTCGGTCACTGAAAAAGAGCTACTAGAAGTACTACAAACGTTCCAGAAAGGAAAGAGCCCTGGCCCTGATGGGTGGCCAATTGAATTCTACCTAGGATGCTTTGATGTACTTGGACCTGAACTTCTGAGGGTAATTGAAGAATCGAGGGAAATGGGCCACATAAATAGTCCTATTAATGCTACTTTTATAGCACTTATACCTAAATCTGATAAACCGACCTCCTCTTTAGACTTTCGGCCCATATCACTTTGCAACTGGCTGTACAAGATCATATCCAAAGGTATCAGCAGAAGGCTGAAGGTAATCCTCTCAAAACACATCTCAGGGGAACAATTTGGATTCCTTGAAGGCAAGCAAATTCAAGAGGCTATCAGTGTAGCACAAGAAGGCCTACACAACATCAAATTAAAGAAGATGAGAGCGGTAGTGATTAAGATAGACCTATCCAACACATTTGATAGGGTCAATTGGCTATACATTAGAATGCTTCTGATTCACCTGGGATTTGGCCTGGATTTTGTCAACTGGATAATGGCTTGCTTAAACTTAGTCTCCTTTTCCATACTTCTAAATGGCTCTGCCATAGATTTTTTTCAAGAAGGGAGGAGACTCCGGAAAGGCTACCCTCTCTCCCCCCTACTTTTCCTTCTTGTAGCGGAATGCTTAAGACACTTCTTGTCAGAGGCAAGATTGGGCGGACGGTTCTCTGGTATCAAAATATCAATTGGACTTGCTATTACTCACCTACTCTTTGTAGATGACATACTCATCCTTTGCGATGACTCGAAGAGGGATGCAAATCTAATTTTCGAGGGGCTCACACTCTTCAAATCAGCAATGGGAATGCTCATCAACACTCAGAAGTCCAATATACTCTTCTCTCGGCTCAAGAATGAGGATATCCGATACTATTTAGACATTGTTCCCGCTCAATCTCTGGAACTAGAAGAAGGCCTCAAATACCTCGGTTTCCACTTAAAGCCTAACGATTATAGGAAGAATGATTGGTTATGGCTCCTGGCAAAGATGGAAAAAAGATTAAAATTTTGGTGCTATAAATGGTTATCAAGGGCTGGCCGACTGGTACTAATAAAGATGGTCCTGAAAGCAATTCCAGTATACTGGATGTCCCTCTCCTGGATTCCAAAGGGAATACTTTAAAAAGCAAGAAAAATGTGCTTCTCTTATTTGTGGAGGGGGAAATCAGATCACCGAGTCTTGCCCTGGGTACGCTGGGAAAGAATTGCAAAACCAAAGGCTTTGGATGGCTGGGGTCTAAAAAACATCTTTCTCTTCTCAAAATCTCTAGCAGCCAAATCTTCTTGGCGTTTAATCACAACAACAAGCTTGTGGACCCAAGTGACACAACAAAAGTACGTGGCACCACTCTCTATAATCGAATGGATCTGGAGCCCTGGAACTATATCTTCCGAGATTTCAGTAATGTGGAAGGCGATTCAATGGGCCTTTGATGTGGTTGGAAATTCCTTAGCCTGGCAAGTAGGATCTGGAAACTCCCTCCGCATTGGACGAGATCCTTGGGCAGGCTGCTCGAGGGAACACCTTTTACCAGATGACATTTGCACAACTCTTGAAAGAAATGGCTATTTCCACCTTGCCCAACTTGTTGATCCCACCCACACAACCATGTGGCAACAAGGATGGAAGTCTGGGAGAGACTTGGAACTCAGTGTCCCCCAAACTATATACTAGGACCGATATCTCACCACGCTAAGGAAGCAAAACATACATTTAACGGATGGAGTGGATGAACTCATCTGAGATGGAGACCCGCGAGGCACATACACTCCTAAAGCAGGTTATGTACTACTCAGTATAACACAGGCACAACAAGAGGAAAAATGGTGGTGGAAACGATTGTGGAAGTTATAATGCCCAGCCAAAGGTAAGCTACTAGTATGGTCTATCCTAGAAAACAAAGTCCCCACCTGGGATATTCTACAGAAGAAGCTCTTTCACAGGCCTAGTTGGTGCCCCCTCTGTCATTCGCAGGAAGAAATGATAGATCATCTATTCATGCGTTGTCCCTTCTCTATCTTTGTCTGGTCGGAAGCCTCCACCTTAAATCCTTACATCGACAGTTGGCATGGAGATACCTTTGAAACAACTCTAAAGGATTGGCTAAAACCGACAACCCCAAATTACTTAAAAGAACTGCCAATACTAATAGCTTGGGGGATCTGGATAGCCAGAAATAATACCATTTCCGGGATGCACTACAATCTCCACTAAGGGTGGCCACTTTATCCTTAAGTATTGCAGAACAATTAAAATTTAAACACCCCTCGGGATGGGGCACGAACCGAACTTCTCAGGAGGAACAAATCAATAAAGAGAGACCCTGGGCATATTTTGATGGCGCAGCCTCGGGTGATCAACTCCATTGTGGGGGGGGTGGCTTCTTATACCTTTCGGAACGAAACTTATTCCTCCTCCGAGATGGGTTGGGGCTTGGCTCTAATAATTATTCCGAACTACAAGCCTTAAAACTCCTTCTACATTTCACGACAGAAAAAGGAGTAACCAATCTACAAGCCTTTGGGGACTCTTTGACTGTTATACAGTGGGCTACACAAAAACAAATTTGTCACATATCTAGGCTCAGACCCCTTCTGGCAGATATATTGAGGACCATTCCTACTTTTGACACTTTCTCTCTCACACACATTTATAGGGAAAGGAACGCCATGGCTGATAGGCTTTCCAAAGAAGCATCGCAGCTAGCTTTCGGAAGCTGCCATATCACAAAACATACTGAGGCTGGCAGTTTTGAGTTCCATAGGTTGTTCCAGGAAGAGAAAGCATAAATGGCATACAGATGGCAGCCAATTTTGAGTACATAAGCAGGAATACTATGTTGATAACATAATTACCATTTTTAAAACTCACTATTTTTTTAATATTCAGCCTGTGCTGGGGCGGATGCCCACGCATAATATGTAATATTTTGTATTGAAGTTTGTATACTTTCTGGAAATTCACAGAATTGTATGAGACACTAACAAACAATATATATTCATGCTATCCATACAACAAATATATATTTGGGAATGTAATTTTATACCCCCTTTTAACAAAATTACAACTTTTTTCCTTGGAAAAAAAAAATCTAAATCATTTATTCAATTGTTTTAGTAATTGGAATGTGAATGCTCTATATTATAACTTTGAAAATATTAATATCTTATCTTATATGATACCTTTGTCTTAAAATAATGTATTTGTCATAGTAAAATAATGATATATAATAATAATAATCTATTGTATCAGACCCCCTCCACCCAACGATTTGACTGGTAAAATCTACGGAGGTATGCATACCCTACCCCCCTCTGGATTTGAACTTGTGACCTCTTAGGAGGAAACACATGTTCTTAACCATTAGGCCCACTCAGGTTGTTATATATGCACACACATAGTACATGCTACATCTACACACACCTGCACACCCATCTCACCATATCCACTGTCGATCGAATCTGATTTTGTGTTCTTTCAATGAATCATAAAATTTATCAAAACAATGTTGTACATAATGTGTGTCGTGTGCTCGATCATCACTTATATAAAAGTGATATTATTTAATAACATTTCGATTGTCGTTGGTGCTTTCTATGTTATCAAGACTCCATTGAGCATGTCTATATAGAACGTGGACAAATATCGTGACTTGATCAGAATGATAATATTCACTTTGTATTTCTTTTTGTGCAGTGAATGTGTAATTCTCTGCAAAATCAACTACAGACAAAATTGTCCCTGGTGGAAACACTTCACGGGATTGTTTGAATTGCATATCTTTCCATCGAGCTCTATGTGAATGCTTGGTGTATTTATAAATTTCTTCCTCAACCTTCTTAAAAAAATCTATCACACAGATTTTTATCTACCTTCAAATCAATCCTTTTGGAAATAACATTTGAAGAATGTGGAGTTTTGTTGTTGATATATTTATATCTCTTCCAATTGACTCTTATATTAGAAAATGATTGATCATTCATATCAATATGATACTTTGAATGAAACAAACTTATATTTCCACAATGATCACATTTATTTCCACCAACACATTTTTTTTGTAAAATAGATCATCATCTTTTCTTTCACATAGAATTTCAGATATAAAAACACGGAATGTGGAAGGAGGAGGTGAACCTGGCCATAAAGTTTTACCAAAATCCAAAAAAGTGTTGTAATACAACTCAAATTCCACATGATAACGACAACAACAAGTGTCATGAACAGTGATGGATCTAACAAACCATGTTTTTTGTTGCAGAAATGTATTGATGGAAATTTTAACTTATTTGTGCTCTTTTTTGAACTTATTGAACAATTCTATTTGTGTCATTGGAAATATATGTTTTGGATGTTCTTCATATTGTTTTCATGTTATTCTTCGTCGCAACACATCCCTTGTATGTGGTGAAACATGAGATTCTTCCAACCAACAATTACGGGCCAATTCTTTAACATTTTATGCAAGTCTATCTTTGTAGGGTTGTCTAGAAATCATTGTCCAACAAGAGAGTTCATCATTTTCATATATTTGCAATCAAAATTTTCTATGTTTGTGCAATGTTTTTCTTGACATTCTGATCGTTTTTTCCATGTGTCTTGTCAAATGATCTTTTATATTGCTAGATGAAACAACTTTTATTTGTATCACTCTACGTGCAACACAGACATCTTCTTTTCAAGATTTTCCAAAAGCTTTTAATACACTAGTTATATTGTTAAAGACATTCTATTTCACCTTTGTATCCTTTGTCGACTTTTGAATACCCAATAATGATGTAGCTTCTTTTAACTTTCTTGACTTCATTAGACAGAGTAAAAGTTGAGCTTGTACTGTTACTGATTCATCTTTGAAAAAAGTATTATACATATTCTTGATTTGATATCTTATATAATAGTTAGCTTTTTTTACAAATTTGTCGATATCAACATTTCTAATATTTCATCATCAATGTTGATAGATTATCATACATATTTCAGATTTAAAGTTTATATTAAAAACATAAAACCAGAACACAAAATTCACTAAACTATATATACTTGAGTGTTCATCTTGTATTATCTAGATTTATGTATATACCTATAGGTGATTTGTCTTTTGATTCAATTTCGGTTTTAACGTCTTCTGTTTCAATTTCAATTTCAACGTCTTCTTTTTTCAATTTCGTTTTCAACGTCTTCATCGACGTTTTGAGACAAATCTATTTATGTTTTGAAAAACATCAATTTAATAATTACAATCAATTATATTTACAATATTTTAATTTGGAATTTATACTTTAGATGCGTACTTTTTTATCTGATCCCAATGTGTGTCGTGTTCTTGATTATCATATGTGCATGCATATGCGGTTGAACTTCTTCTTGTTGAAAATGTTGACATTATCATCGTTCTTTCTTCAATATTTGCGTTCGTTCTTTTTCTCCTAATAATGTGCTTTCCTTTTATTGGTTTGGCTGAGTATTATCTTGAGAATGCGATCAAATTTTCTCTTGCAAAAAACTTTTGTTCCATGACTTTTATAGTTATTTGTAAAGATATGTTCAACAAAGACTTCACCTTGAAAATGCTCAACATTTATATTTCAACATATAAATTGTTATTCCAATAAAAACTTGAACAAACATCAATTACCTTATTCAACAAAAACCAAAAGATGATTTGAAACTTTGTTTTAGGTACCTTATTCAACAAAAACCAAAAAGATGATTTGAAACTTTGTTTAGGTGCTCTAGAAAACCATCATGTATCGATATTGATCATCTGATTAAGCCTATGGAACAGAGGGAAGAAATAAAGAAAGAAAATAATACAGTTGCAATCAGTAATAGAAATGCTTTGAAATCCCTATCCCTGAGCTCATATATGTCCGTCCATCCGATGAATTGTGTTCAATGTGTTCGACCAAAAGCGTATTTATATGATTTGGCGCAAAATGGAACGATACGACGTGTCTTTTCATTTTTTTCAACCGACAGAATTCACTCAACACGCTTTCAGCTGAAACAAGGTTTTTTCAACCGAAAACTTTGGAAACTGTTCAGTTTTGACGATTCTCATTAGATTTTAGTGTTTCAGACAAAATAATATTATTTCGACCGAAAAATTATTCAAAGTATTGTAATTGTCATGGTTTTTTTGATCTTTGATTCGATTTATTTATAATCATAAATGACTTTTATTTGTCTTCTATGTGTTGTATTTGTTGTATTGTTCTACAACATGTGTTATAATTGTTGTTATTCTATGTTTACATTTGAATTATAAATTATATTACATTTACATTTTATATTTTGTTTGAATTGCTTTGCTCGTATTTTTATTAGTTTATGTTGAGGGAAGTAAAAGGATTATAGCGATGAGTCGGGGCGTTGACTTATATTAGTTGTTTGTCGACCTATTAATAATTCCATTTTATCCAATGTTTTTTCATATAATTTGGATTTAACAAATCTTTCTATTTCTCTTCATTTTTATTGGCTATAGAGTTGAAGGTGTTATTTTGGGTTGGCCACGTAGCTCTTAGGACTGAGGCTAAATATGTATTATTATATTTTTCTTCTTAATAAATATTTTTCTGCTATCTATCATGTGCATTAAACTTCCATTTAATTCTTAGTTCTTCCTGTAAGTCTTTTCATTGATGAATCTCCACCTGCCTTGTCCATTGCTCCTTTTTCCGTAAGTACGTTATCCATCATGCCAGCCATTTACTCAATGAATCAAACCATTGCTCCTTCCAGGACATGGCAGACAAGCAAGGAATGTATGAGGCCACATGTAAGTACCACCCTTATAACCAAAGGTCTCAGTAGACCAGAGTTAAAAAAAATCCTAATCCCTGATTCTGAGATAGCTTATTTACCAGAGTGTAAACAATCTCATTCCCCTATTCTGAGATAGTTTGTTTTGTTTCCAAAACCAACGATAACAATAACAGGAGGAGGAGGGTTTAATATTTGGGTTCAATCAGTGGCTGGTGTTGTTGCAGATCCGGATCCACACTTTGCCTCCACAGTGGTGTATGTGAAGGGCGTGGACAATTCTGTTGAATTCTATTCCAAGGCATTTGGCTTCAATATTCGGTGTCTGGATCATTACCGCATGTGTGAAAAAATGTTTTATGAAGCATCGATGTTGTTGGGAATGAATGAATTAAGTGAAATATTCGTCATCTTGATCATTTCCGCAGGTATGAAAAAATGTTTTATGAAGCATCGATGTCGTTGTGAATGAATTAATTAAGTGAATTTGAAGTATAATGGTGGTGGTACAGGTGGGGAGAGTTGGAGACCGAATCAACTGTGGAGCAACACGAGACGAAAATAACGAGTGGAGTGCAGATTGTTGCAGAGGACCAACCCAGGCACAACATTGAGCTCTACTTCATCTATCATGATGTTGATGCTACTTTTTGCTCATGTGAGTAATGATGATAATGGTTGGTTTGGTTTGTTTTGTATATTACATACATATTATAGCATGTAGTGCAGACATGAGCGACGACTGTATCAACCCCGGAAGGTAAAGAATCATCCAAGAGAGGCATCAGGGAGCTAGGATTTATCATATGATCTTTGGATATGGTCGTCCCACCAACATCTTAACAGGTTCAAGGAAATCAATGGCAGTGGCACTTAATGGTAGATGTAGCACAATTTTTCACTAGATATCAGACTATGAGCATATAATATGTGTACCACATGACCAATGATCTAGGTGGATATCGGTGGTCACCCACCTATTCCACGAGCTCGAAAAATAGTTTTTAATCTTGGCAGTTTTTCGGGTTCCAAACTTTCGGGGTCATTTTGAGGCCCTAAACGACATTTTTTGGGGATTTGGGGCTTAGGTTACTACCACATAAATTAACTTGGGCCACTCGAAAATCGTTCTTCTCAGTTAAACCTTTCCAATGGTGTATCGATCGCCCCAAATGAAGATCATATGCAAAAGTTACGCCCCCGAGAAGTTGACATATCAACTACCCACATCGAGCCCGCAAACATTTCTAGATGCCACCATTCTAGTGAGTCTTTCACTCTGTATTGTTACAGTCTTTGTACATTTATTTCATTAATAGAAATCATGTATTATTATATTTCTCTATTTCTCACAATATTTATGTGTATTTCATTGTAATATCTCTGTTTTCATTTTGTTCTAAAAAATAATCCAACGAGAAACTTGATTTATTATATTAACCAGAGTACTTCATAGTAGGTTACCTTACTTTCCTCCCCGCATCATAATTTGCGTCTTAATGACTACTCTTTAACTTCAAGGATTCCAGTTATTATCTTATTCAATTCCAAGGTTGTAGTGAATTAGACTTAAATTGGGGAGGCCTTATGGCTTCATGTATGTTGCCATAAAATAGTTCTTCATTTAGCATTCCATTGATTGCTTTTGGTCATTCATGTGTTAGGATTATGCTTACTTAGTTTGGGATTGGGTTTGTTAGTATTCCTTAGTTAGCTATTTAGATCCACATTATACGGATCTAGATTCCTATATATGTAACTCAATGTTTAATTAGTAAGATATATGTTTGTGTGTTGTGTGCAAGCTCTGCGTGCTCTCTCATTTTCTAATATGGTATCAGACCCTGGCTGGGATTAATCCCTCACGGGAGTGCCCAGGATGATGTGAGAGTCGTGGTTTAATGAGCTGTAGGAGTAGTTTTTTTGTGTGTGATATTTATTTGTGTATTGTTTTATTCAGTTTGTCGACTGCTGGGAGGAGTTGCACATCCGCAGAGGAGATCTGTTTAACCACCAGTACGTTGGCTGTCGTGTCCAACCCGCTGCAATCTCTGCAGATCGCCCCTCTGGCCCTCTCTGTTGTCATTCACCGCGTGTAGAGGAGACGTCCAACGAAGAGCCACCCATATGCCTGTCATTCACCGCGTGTCATTCAATCGATCTCTGCTGGCTGAAGAGCCACCCATCGTCCTGCGCTGATTGGAATTGTAATGCTGCTGGGAGATAAACAGAGAGGAGCCTACGTACGAGAAGGAGGAGCCACTCATCGTTCAGACCAGGCGATGTCTAGCTGTAATGAAAAGGAAGAGAGATCAGTTTGATTCACAGGTATGTTGCCGCTGCTTTGAATCAAAGTTGAAGGAGTCGCCAAAGAGGTCTATGCCGCCATCAGAAACGACCATAAGATTGTGGGATCGTATTCAAAACATCAGACAAAGTCGTTCTAGATCTGAATTGATGAAGATGTTTTGTGCAACCTTGCATGGAGCCTGTGATGTGTTTATTTGTTTCTCTTAATATGTGGAAGCCATCGTAGATGTTTGCCCTGTTTTTCTTGGCTAAAATCTCAGGCATCTTGTTGGGCATATTCATTGTATCTATATAGAATTAGTTGTTTTGTTTGGTGTGTTTGTAAAAATTGCATTATGAAGAACCAACTATAAGAACAGAGTGATGCAATTCAAGTTAGTAGTTCTTGACCCGTTGTGCTCCGGGAGAGAACCGATTGTTGACTTAGTTATGTCGATTTCTGTTATATGTTGATGTGACCGTCGTGCTCCGGAAGTGTCAGTTACAGGTTATTTTGTGTTAAGAGGTCAGTTGTGAAATTGACTGCTGGAAACATTTTGTACCTAGATCACTGTCCTATCTTACTGTCGAAATTTGCTCTTCGGGCGGATTTCACAGATGGAAGTGTATCCATAAAATGGTTTGGTATTGAGATTGTCCTTCGGGAGGTCAAGAAACGTCAGTTCTACAAAGAACGTCAAAGATGGTCAGAAGCATTTTGACTTTAAATGTGTCAGTGGGAAGCTCGAATGTGTGGAGAAGAAAGAGCGAAAACCGGGTGATTGCAGAGTGAGTTTAAATAGCTGAAGAAGACCAGATCAGACAAAGAGACGAAAGATCAAGTGTTGTAATTCTGTTGTAATTGTGATTAAGTATTATTGTAATTTGTAAAGTAAGCATTAAAGGAGGGTGTTAGGATTATGCTTACTTAGTTTGGGATTGGGTTTGTTAGTATTCCAGTTAGCTATTTAGATCCACATTATACGGATCTAGATTCCTATATATGTAACTCAATGTTTAATTAGTAAGATATATGTTTGTGTGTTGTGTGCAAGCTCTGCGTGCCCTCTCATTTTCTAATATCATGAACATCAATATCTTTCATTTATTGTATCTGCGAAAGCTAGTTTGACACTGAGGGGGGTGTATACCAGAATATTATAGAAAAGAATAAGAGAATACAATACACACCTTATTGTATTTTCACTTTTGTTGTTTCACCAAATTTTTGAAGCCCATTATTATCACATTTATTTTGATGCAACATCTTATTTTTATCACTGGTTACGAATCAAAACCATAAATGCTTTTCAAAAAGTTTGTGCCTCGATCTTTGTTTTAAATTTTAAATATCAAAAAGTGCCTGCCTTGATCTTTGTTTTAAATTTAAAATAATATTTAAGAGATGTTAAAATTCGAATTCAAAATGTTTTGGCCTGAAAATGCATTAGTCAAACACTGGAATTCCATTTCATTTAGTTTCAAACGGAATGGTGCTGAGTATTCAAAGCTTCTATAAACCAAATCTTTCTCATAATATTTTTCTCTTGGCAATGACCTGCAAACGTGATGCATTGAAATATATTATGTGATATAAACTTATAAGCACAAATGGGAGGCATATGGTTACTTTAGTTGAGCACAACCTTGCTAATTGAGGGCATCTAAATCTCTTTGAACGTGTATCTAATGCAATAATTAATAGTATCTCTTGGATTGTAAATTTTTTTTTCATTGATTACATATATCTAAATTAATTGCAAATATTCACTTAAATAAATAATTTGGAAATATGTATAGCATAGCTTTAAAGAATTTGTTTATAAAGGTAAGATATCTTCGGAGCATAGCCTCTTAACTATTGTCAGATTAATACTTAAATACCTGATTTTGTCCTGATTTTAAATACATGCTATTATTAAGTGAAGTTACCTAATTTATATAAAATGTATCCACGCATTTAGGATACCTAATTTTGCGATGACTTCTATTGACTTCAGATTAATAGTGTATCCTGATTTTAAATAACTAAGATATATGATTAAATGTCAAATTAATCAACAACTTTATCGGGTTGGAGTACTATCTAAACAACTTCATCTACACCCATCCAAATAGGCAGGGACTAAGTTACTATGTAGCTTTGTATATCTAGAGTCATCTTGTTGTGCATTTTCTTATTACAATTCATCTATATATAATTCATGTAGATTATTATTGAATTCAATATTATAATTATGTAAGGCAACCATTAACATTGGAAAGGTTGGACAACAAAGTTTAATTATTATAGCAATATCATGCATCACATTATTTCTAACTTTTATAGCAATATCATGTGTCAAATCGCTTCATAACTCTTTTCACATTTTCATAACATATTTAAAGCACATTATTATGTTATGTACTACTAACCCAAAAAGTGAAAAGTGTCTCAATACCATACCATGATGTTATAGATGCTTGCAAAAAAAAGTTGTATCTCTCATTTTTTACTATAAATACTTATTTCTAAGTTTTTCCTTCTATTAATTCACTGTTCTTTCACAAAATCAGTGTGGCTCCGTTTATATGATCTCTACAGAGTAAGAGCTCAGTGGATAGGCACAACGGTCTCTGACTGTTTTATGGGGTGGACAAAAGATAAATCTGCTCCAACAATCTTGGAAGCTACTACTTGTTGACACATTTGGATTGAGAGAAATAAGGCCTTATTTAAAGAGTGTTCCCCTCTCACTGCTCAGTGGTGCACAGGATATCGATCACCTTCTCTTGGCAGTCAGCTATCCCAAAATCCATCCCAATTAGAGTTTGTGATATTACTGAGACCGAGGGCTTCACTTTGGCTTGCTTCAATGGAGCAGCCCTAGCAAATGGTGAGTGTTGTGGAGCAGGTGTTTTTTTCAAGTCTCATGCGACAAGGATTACTAAATGGTTCATAAATTGTAGAGCTAGTACCAACACAAAGGCGGAGCTCTTGGGATTGTGGGTGACTCTCACTTTGGCTACGCTTTGGTCGATTGAAAAAATCCAAATCCTGGGGGATTCGAAAGTTATTATAGATTGAATAAATCAATAGGGTCAGCTCCATGCGGTGAATATTGAATGCTGGAAAATAAAAACAATGGAACTGGCAAGTAATTTCAAAAATATAAGCTTCCAGCACATCTACAGGGATCACAATAAAGAGGTCGACTTACTATCAAAGAGGGCACTCAAGGAACTTAAAGGTAGACTGCCAGTTTATCATTGGAAAAATGGGGAAGAAAACCCTCATACTTACCTTAACATCTTTGAAGAATGAGTTGTTCGAGAAGTTTGTGGAGTGTCGTTGTAGTAAAGATGAGATTGAAGTTTATTTGTTGATTTCCTACCCTTTTTCAATTCTAAGTTTGTGGTGTTATGTGAACAGATTGAAGATTGAATCCAACACAGTCTTTAATAGCTCTTTGGGCTGATTTAAATTTGTATCCTTCAGTATCGATACCATGTTGTAAAATAAATTATACTTAATATAATTTTGAGACATTTTTCATTTGGAAAAGTTTTTCCTTCATATATCCATTTCAATTAAAAATTTTAATAATCTATATATGTTTGTGTTTTTAAGCTTATAAAGATTTACTTATTTCTTTTAAAATATACAAACCTACTACCAATTTGAGATATATAATTAAAGATTATTATAAATAAAATAATTTTTTTTCACATAGAAAAAAATAGTTCCACTGTTATTCTATTAGAATCAAGTGGTCTTTCAAGTTACATATAGATCAGAGAAATATGTTGTTCTCTAATAGTCTCCTCAAAATCCTTGTTGATTTAACATATACTTTAAACTAGTATTCAAGAAAGTTTCTATTGACTTCCATCTAAACCTAACTTAATCATAAACTTAACTTGTCTAAAAATAAAAGTAAACTTTCCATCTAATACCGATGTACATTGGTTTTTGACTTTAAAATATCAAAAAGTTATCAACATTTACTACATTCTCTTTAATGGTTTCATCATAAAAAAACCAACCCAGGGGGTTGTCCAACGCTTTTTTGGAGAGTTTATCTACAACAATGTTGTATTTCCTATGTACATGCATGAATTTGACTTCATCAAATTTCTCCTTTAGACTTCTGCTATGTTCTTTCCAGCTGGATAAATATAACAGGTTCAGACTTGAACAATCTTTAATCCAGTCAATGGCCACCTTGGAATCTCCAGCAACCATCATTTTTCTTATGGACAACCTATAAGCAAAGCATACAAGACCCCATAGTCCCAGAATTTCAGCTTTCATATTATTACCTTTACCTCATGCAAAGTGAGCCCTATAAAAGTGGTTTGAATTTAATTTTATAAAGATGTCAACTCCACAATTATCATCAACAGTTGCACCATAAAAAAATCATATTGGATTTTCATCAAAGAAGACTGGATTTAGTATAAAATCAAATTTGCTTACTACACCTGCCCCATTGTGTTCCTTAATATCAAGCATACGTTTTGTTGTTATTATGGAGTCCTCTCTTTGCCAGTTCTCAAATAAGATTTTGTTTTTGTACTTCCATATTCCCCAAATAACCAAAAAATGAATATGTCTCATCCTTGGATATTGTGTAAACCATTGCAACAAATTATCTTCCAAAGTGGAATACTTCCAAGCATCTGTAACATTGAGAGATTTTAAGATTTATTTCCATATGAATTGTGTGGTTTCACAATGTATAAACATATGAGAAGTTGTATGTTCATCCTTGAGACAGAGACTGCAAACTGAAGGTCCAATGCCTCCCCGCTTCCTATAATTTGCACCAGTGATGATACCGTCCTTCAAGCATAACCACAGGAAGCAAGTAATTTTACTTGGGATATTAACTTTCTATATAGACTTAAACCACCATCTAGTTCTTTCCTTGTGATAATTGTTAGAGATGGACTGATATGCTAAATTAGCAGTTACTGTACCCATAGCCATGTTCCATGACCAAACAATATTATCATTTGTATTATTAAGAGTAATTACACTACTTTTCAAATTTAAAAGGAAGTTATTCCATTCAGTTGTCAAGTCCCCCGAGAGTCCAAGTTGATTGACATCTATCCATCTTGGTGTAATACCTAGTACATCTGGTAAAGCCTCATGTGCTAAGGTATAAATATGTTGATTATTGAGATGTTGAATTAAGGATGTTGAGAGTTTATAAGATGCATTATCTCCTATGAAAGGATCCTTCCCAATAATGACTTGTTTACCACATCCTATTTGCCAAGCCAACCATCGCTTAATAATATGCAAATAATCCATAAAACGTTTCCAGATAATAGAGGCAATTGGGTACTTACAATCATCTTTGTGTAGCCAAGAGGTTAGATCAACTCCTTTTAAATATTTTCTTTTAAGGATCCGACTCCAGAGACTATTACCAAATAGTCCTCTCCAACAGGATTTTGCAACCAATGATTGGGAAAACTAGAAGATATTGCTTATACCCCATCCACCATTTTCCTTTGGATTGACAATGTTTTTCAATTTGGTTAAGTGAAATCCTGTAGATTTGTTAGCTCCTTTCCAAATGAAAGTTTCCATGAGTTGTTGTATCTTGTGTAAAATAGGTGTAGGAATATTCGCTAAACTAAGCCAGTACACAGGGATTCTTTGTAGCACTGATTTTTCTAAGACCATTATGCCTCCTAAAGAGAGCCACCAGAATGTCCAATTTCTATTTTTTTCCTGGATCTTTTGAATCATGCAGTTCCAATCCGCTACCCTATAGCGGTTTGGTTTTAAATAAAACCCAAGATATTTCATGCCTTCCTCAATGTTGATGAACTTTATGTTGTACAATGATTGAATCCTTTGTTCTAGACTGGGATCTATGTTCTGTACAAGAAAACATGATTTCTAACAATTTATATCCATACCAAATGTGATACAAAAACTAGTTAAGATAGTTTTGAATTCCATCCAGTCTTCATAATTCCCACTCCCTAAAATTAGAACATCGTCTACAAAGAGAAGATGAGAGACTATCATTGGTCTCTATAGAAACTTTGAGGCCATGAAAAGCCCCTTCTACCACAACCTTCTTCATTAATATACTTAAACATTCAACAACCAGAAGAAATAACATGGGTGAGAGGGGGCAGCCCTGACGAAGCCCTCCATAACTTTTGAAAAATTCAGTCGGAAAGCATTAATTAAAACTGCCATGTTAATAGAGGTAATACAAGCCATAATCCATTGGGTAACCTCCCATTTTAACCCAATCTGAGTTAATAACATTCTTAGAAATTGCCAACTCACCTTATCATATGCTTTCTTGAAATCCAACTTAAGAATAATGGTGCTTAACTTCTTAGACTTTGCAATGTGTAAACATTCTTGTGTTATTTCCACAACATCAAATATTAAACTATCCTTTAGGAAACCAAACTGCTCGACATAGATACATGCTGCCAATTTTGCTTTCATCCTTGTGGCAATAATTTTGGAAATGAATTTATATACAAAATTACGAAGGGAAATTGGACTGAAATCATGAAAGGATTATGGCTTGTTTACCTTGGGAATAAGAGAAAAGAAGGTAGCATTGAGTGCACCTAGTATAATGCCAGACAATCTGGATTCTTCAACGGCCTTGTGAAGATCCTCCCCCAAAATCTCAAAAAAAGTCTGAAAGAGTTCCTGAGTCCAGCCATCTGGGCTTGGGATTTTATCCTTTGGCATAGAGAAAACAATTTCTTTAACTTCTTCTAACGTGACCGCTTTGCCGATCTCATCACTTTCTATATCATTAAAAAACTTTGGCATGTGTTCAAGTACCTTGATCTAGCTACAGGTATCCTCTACCACAATCGCATTGTACTGATCTTTAAAATGTTTCAATGTGATCTTCTTAATCTCATAATCGGTTGATTGACGGACACCAACATCATCTACTATATCCCATACAGTATTTTGTGATCTTCTCTGTGTGGAAAACTTATGAAAAAATGTAGTATTCTTATCGCTTTTGTTAAGCCAGATAGCCCGACTTATGAGTTTCCATGTTGATTCTTCAATAGAAAGTATCAACTCCTTCCTATGTTTCAGTGCCTTTAGGATATCCATATCTTCCTGAACAAAAACCAGCAACAAACACTTTTCAAAAATCTCTGCCATCTTTACTTCAATGTGGTGTAGTTCTGATTGTAACTGTGCTTTCTTATCCCTCTGCCAGAGTACCACTGCTTTCTTTAAATTATTCAGTTTTGCACACAGTAGTTGAATAGAGAAAGGGTCCGACCAATTTTCCATAGAAATCCACGTTTGCTTTATAAGGGAGGTAAAATTTGGATACTCGATCCATGAAGTATTGAATTTAAAGGGTGGAGGAGATTTATGGGAGTAAGATTCCAATTGTAAGCATATCGGATTATGGTTCGAAATGGTAGAATTGATAACCCATGATCTGATCTTACTATTGCTTCCAATAAGAGAATCATCAATAAGAAAACGATCCAGTATTTTTGAAATACCAACAGTACCTGCTCTCCCATTCCTCCAAGTAGGAGCCATTTTAGTCAGTTGAATATCCACTAAACTGGACGAATGTATGAGGCTTGTAAAGTAGTCTGCAAGAGGGTCACTTCTGGCCAATTCTTTCCACACGTCCCTCACAGAAAGGGTGAAATTGAGGTCACCACCTACTATAATACCGTCTTCTCTTAATAATCCAGATTGAATAATAGGTTGCCAGAAAAGTTCCCTATCTTTATAGGGAGCGTAACAATTGAGCAATTTCACTTTATCCACAGACTGTTTAAACCTGCCTTCTAGATAACTACCTGCAGAGGTGCCAAAATCATAAAGCTTAGCAAATGTTGGGTTCCATCCACTCAACAAGCCACCCGATCGTCCACAAGGATCCAGAGCCACAACATTCCACGAAGGAAAACATTGGAGGAAAATACGTTTAGCTTTGTCGACGTTCACTAAAGTTTCTTGAAGAAAAATGATGTCAGGGTTAATCTATTTCAAAATTTCTTTGAGGGAGGCAAGTTTTAAGGGTCCTCCAAACCCTTAGATATTAAAGGATAAGATAATCATAAGGAAACCAGGGAGGTCAGTTGGCTTTCTCTAAGGGTCAGAATGGAGATCCTATATGGATATGGTTCCATGGAATCAGGGAGAACCACAATTTGTGATCTGTCATGTTCTAGAAAAACAGGGGCCAATTTACTGAAAGGTGCCAAACCACCCTCAATGGTTCCAGGGGGAACCTTTGGAATGCAAGATCTGGTCTTTTTACGGATGGTAACATTGGACTGATCCGAAGGAGAAGGTAGTAGAGTAGTTTGGTTAGAAAAGGGAAGGGGCATGGGAGATAAGGACTCTACAGTCTTGGGGATATGGTTGATAGTGTCAAAAGATGGGCCAAAAAAGGTTAATTTGTCGGCATCTGGTCTAGGGATAGGATCTAGAACAGTATATACACCACCTATGGTTTTCTCCAAAACATTTGTAACTTTATTAGGAATTGAAATAGAACATCCGCCTATCAACAGACTTCTGTCATTAGAGGAAACCTTCTCTGGACCCAAAAGAAAAAAGGGAGAAACTTCAGAAGGAACAAAAATAGTGGGGGGATTTGGTTGTGTATCCCGAGGGTTGTGATGGACTAATTCTATGGAGCTTAATTCATGACAAACACCCGATTTATCGAATTTTTTCATTAGCAGGTCCCAAAAATCTCTGAAAATATCTAACACCCACCTTTCATTACATTTTAAATAATCAAGCTCGTCCAAGGACAGTTTGCTAAAGAAGGAAGGAAAAAATAAATGCATCTTGCCTAAGAAAGATCCACTGTCGAAGGGACCCGAACCAATACCTTCAACTTGATCAAAATATGAAAAAAATTGACCAATGCTTTGTGTGCGCTCCCTAGATACCGAACATTTAGATTTTAGATGGCTCATTTGCTAGCAGGAGTGACATCGAAAACCTTCAAAAAGTCCACAGCTTGAAAGAGATGTGAATCCCCGATGATGATGTTGATAATATCTCACAAACCTCTGTCCAGGTCTAACTCAACTAGTACCCAAGCAAGCCTTTTATTACTCCAACAGAGTGATTGCTCATCAAAGAACATGAATTTTCCAACAAAATTTGCAACTACCTCGAAGATTTTGACGAACCAGAATTTGATTGGAAAGTCGGGCAATAGCGTCCAAAAACTTCTTTTCGTGAAATTTTCTTGGAGTGGGTTGAAACCCGGGTACCATCTTTTTAACATCAATACACACACCTCTTCCAATGATCCACAGAGACCCAAAATTCTCAGTAGATCACATTCAGAAAGAAAATGGAAAATCGACCAGTGGTTCAACAATAAACTAAACCTAGGAGAATATCCTAAAAGAGGTTTCCAGAATCTTAAAATCCATTTAGAGAGTTGAATCTTGTTCATCCTGGAATAGTAAAACTTATCCACTAGCGCTTTCTCCGAAAGACCAATCACCCTATCCATTGCAATGTCACGGACGAGGACACAACTTGGTTTACCCTCGCACACCTTCCAACACTTTTGTTTGTGGTTTAACCAAGCCGAGCTGCTCTCTTATGTCTTGCACCATTACCACGAAGATGTGAGTTCTGTGTAGCAGAGTTCGACGAAGGGACATCATAACAAGGTGAAGGGTCGGGTTTAAGAGGAACTAATGAGTAGCCTTTTCGAGAGGATCCTCTTTTGAGATGAGTTGCATTAGGGCTTATGTGAAGCACGTGATGTGAGCCAAATGAACAATTTCAAAATAAACAATTTTAATTAAAATAAATAAAATAATTTTAATTACACTATTTTTATAATTTTAATAAACAATATTAATATGAAAACATTCCTTAAATTTACTTTGACATTCTCATCTACCCAGTTAAGAAAGTAGGTTGTTATGACATTGTTTTGGGAAAAATTCCTTATAACATTAATATAAATTCTATATTATTATTTATATTTAAAAAATAATCATCAACAGCAACGTTTTATAATCTAAAATAATGTTGCTAGAGATACGGTTTTAACATCTCAAAAAATTATATGTTAAATGATAATGCATAATTTATTGCCACTAAAACGGTTGTCGTGTTGCACAATCCTAAAGAATTAAATCTTAAACTTGAAAATGGTTGGAAATGCAATCATGTATATGAAACCCGTGGTTTCTATTTTTACTCTAGTTACATACCACTACAATGGAAATGCAATCAGTGCATGAAACCTGTGGTTTTTACTAAAATTGTTTAAAAATGTTAAATTGTAATTTGTAAGTTTGTGAAAATATATAGTTTATTTAGTTTATTTTCTTTTATAAAAAGATTAAAAATAATTTATTTTTTATAAAATTAAATAAAAAATTATTAAAAAGGATAATATTAAAATTTAATTGTTTCACAATATTTATTAAAAATGATAATATCTATGTTTAATAATAATTACAAGAATAAATGTGATAAGTGTGAGATTGTTTATAATCTTGAAAGAAAATTTGAATTAATTTATAATTGGAGACTTGGTTTCATGAAGTTTAAGAATAAATGTGATAAGTGTGAGATTGTTTATAATTTTGAAAGAAAATTTAAATTAATTTATAATTGGAAACTTGGTTTTATAAAGTTTTTTAAACCAAATATTAGAATTCACATATAGTTAGAAAATTGAAAAACAAATAACACATCACATTAATACAAAAGATATGGATTATAACTATATCATTTCCCCATACTATTCACTCATACCTCTAAGATAGGTGGGTATTTAGTGACTTAAATATTGATGAAATGAATTTGATTAATATAAGTGGGATTTTTATGATTCTTTTTGGCTATTGTGTCACACCCAACCTCGTAATAGCTTTGTTAATTTCACCCTTCAGTTTTGGGCTCTCCACTAGAGTGGATAGTTTATTGGATTGGCTTGTCCCTAGTTTATAGGTAGCTTTCAATTATCTTGCTTTTCCTCTAGTCATGTAGGTAGAATCAATGGATTCCAAAAATTGAAGATGTCAAATAAAATGCAATGCATATTTGAAAATTCATTGAAGATGTCAAGTAAGTTTTATAAGTTATATGTAAAAAATTAAAAAACAATTCAATAAGTATAATTCTGAAACTTTTTAATTTTTATGATGAAACTTTATTTGTAATCATAACCTTTTTTTATGTAGATATTATTAATTGAATAATAATAATAAGATTTTAAAGCTACACAACTTAATCACAATTTAATATATAAAATTATTTTGTATATAAGATAAAGAATCTCTCATTTAATGATTTTCTTATATTATTTAAAACAAAATCAGTTAGATAAAATAAAAATCAAAGACCAGGAATGGTACTAACACTCAGGGGTATCCAAAAAAAATCCAATTAGGCCAAATAAAAACAAAAAATTAAAAGAATAAAATCAAAGAGCCACGAGGAAAGTTATATTCCATTTATTGCAATTTGTAAGGTTATCATTGTTGGGCAACCAATAAGCACTCGGCCCTGCCCTGTCGCAATATATGTTATTGAATGTGGAGCCTTATAGGATATACTAAAATATACATCCATTGAATTTTGCAATTCTGCAATGTTGGATGCATAATACTTAGACTTAGTGTATGGGCCACCAATTTCAAGCTGACATTGCAGCTCCAGATGGGTAAGATGCAGTTTCGGGTTTGACAGATTTTCACGAACACATTTTCACCATTTCAATGAAAACGATGTAAAAAAAGACGGAGTAAGTGCCTTCATACCACGCCTAATAGTTACCTGGGTTAATGTCGTGTACTTTATTGATGCGTGGTGCATAATGCTCGCGTGAGTTGACTTCATGTCATTGTACTTGCCATTACATAAATATTGACTGTATTTAGAGTTGATGTAGACACACACTGGAGAGGACCCGGTATCTTTCTGACGATTTGCACGAGATTTTTTGTAGGGGAAATAAGATTTATTTATTTTAATCGGTGGATATTTTTGGATCAGGTTTTTTTTTAATTTTGTTAAAAATTGTTTAAATTGTAATTGTTGGGATTGTATTGTCTAATGGTTAAGAATATGTGTTTTCTCTTAAGAGGTTACAGGTTTAAATCCAGAGGAGGATCTCCGTAAATAATTTAAGCAATGGAAGATTGGTTGACTCACATACGAGCCTAGAATTTGAAGCCATCAAATGGATGTTTAACTATATATGGTACCCATCATAAATTCTAGTAGGTACCTATACTATATAACCTATAGCATGACTTGGCAAGGGCAACACCATGCGTCAATTGTTGGTGACATTAGACAAGGGTTCGTTGGAGGAATAAATGAAATTAAGTATTGTCACTTGTCCCAGACGGTGTACAACTCAATCCGAATACAACTCATTCATATTCCAATTTCCCATAATCCATTCAATGATTCCATCTTGCTTTGCTTAGTGTTGGAGCTCTGGTTTGCTATGCTTCTGCTTAGTGTTGGAGCTCGGGTTTGCTATGCTCCGGTAGGTCAGTTTCGCTTCGTTAACTTCGAAGGGTTTAAAGACTTTTGATGAACAATCTGCATACATGAGCAAGGCCTGCAAGGCATATTGATGACGACCAACAATAACCAACTTGTTGTGTAGCATTCAATGTTATGTCAACTGGTATATACACTGTAGGATCACCTTGGAATATACGCGAGGATATATCCAATGGTGTATATACCACCTGCCGCAACAACGAATGTTACACAACAATTCAATCTCCACTATTTCCAATAAATGAGGGGTTGATGAACGAACCATAGCTACAAATCGCATCCTTCAACTATTCAAACCGCAACCAACACTCACCTATATCCATATGTACTTTAAAGGTGCGAGTCAATGTAGACACCACAAGAAAGAGAATGAGAAACCAAGATCAAACGAACCAATAAGTTTTGAACCTCCTTAGTCTCTTCCGAGTCAGTTTACTCTGATTGTATTGCACATCATGATTTTGAAGTGGGTAATCATAAGTAATAGTATACCCCATCACCTTGCTCCACTCTCCTTGTTAAAAAATCGTAAGCTTGTATTTAACATTGCCCCACGACACAGACGCTTCATGGGCATAGCCATAGCCATCTAATAATGCAGTAGGCTAAACGTTCTACAAAATGACGATTTTTTTCGGAGACATTTGCCCGAAATCACAAGAAATTGTTAGATTTGTAGATTTGAATGATTATTTTTGTGTAGAGTATCCCAAAGATTTTCAACACACTGAATCCATTTCTACATTCATAAATATATTTTGAACAACAAAAAATAATGCTCTATGATGCTTTGGTCATTGCACCTTTGGATGATTTTGTAAAATTTTAATCTAGGATAGCTGCTTTATATATGAAATTTTGTTTTAACTTAACATTCATAATCCACCCAACACCATTCCTTGTAACTTGTATACAAACAAACCCAACCTACCATTTGCTCAATCGTGGTATGCTGCGTCGTACCAGTCACTCAAACCCACTTTTACGCCGACACCGGATACTTTACTGTTAGCCACAATTCACAATTCAGTGGCAGCCACGTCCTCGGAAATGATTGCCACCATTCATGATTGCGACAATTCAGTGGAAGCAATATTCCAAAGTTGATGTCAGATCAGTTGGAGATGGTCACCAATCCATTATCTCGCTCCCACTAACTCTCTGGTTTTTCTTTCTATAAATAGTGCCAAGCAGGTCTAGTGAGTGCTCAGTGAGGAGGATTAATTGATCCAAAGGTACTGCGCGCCAATATGAATCGTTCAAGAAAAGCGCCCTTCAATTCTAGGGCACTTTTAACTCTCAACCTCAGCTTACTGCTTTTCTCAAATGGCAACATCGCATCGACCGCCAGTGAAGAATCGTCGAACGAGCTGATCATCTATGCCGTTTGCAACGTGGAAACGTATTCGAATGGCTCTGCATTTGAGCGCAACGTGAATGCGCTCTTCAACATTCTGACTCTAAATGCAGTGTTGACGGGTTTTAACGCATCTACCTACGGCCGCGGGAGCAGCCAAGTGTTTGGGCGCCTCCAATGCAGAGGCGATTTGTCTCCGAGAGAGTGCCGTGCCTGTTCTCTCAATGCCCTCAATTCTATTCGCCGGGACTGCCCAAACGCTGTAGGCGCCCGGGTCCAGCTGGAGGATTGCTTCCTCCGTTTCGAAAATTACCATTTCATCTCCAAATTGGATACCAACTTGTGGTACCGTCTCGTCAATGCCAACGACGTAGCCGGTCCTAAATTCCGCATCGCTGTCCGGAGTCTGATGGTCGATCTCTCTGCGAGAACTACATCCAGCAATTACAAGTTCACTTTGGGATCGACAACTGTGAATGTCTCGTCCAGAAATTCGTCGACAATTTATGGGATGGAGATGTGCTGGAGGGACATGTCTACGCAGGATTGTGCGGCATGCCTTTCCAGAGGGCTGGAAAACATGTTTAGCTGCTGCCCGCAGAGGGCGGGAGTTCAAATATTCATCGGAAGTTGCACTCTGCGCTATGAGATTTATGCTTTTGCCAAATACTCTTAACTTGCTGTTGCCGTCGCATTTAGAATGTGTTTATATTTTGTTTCTTCTAAGTGATCCTCACTATTTTAGCGATTTTCATCTTCAACTCTCTTAAGTGTCACAAAGATGACAAGTTTTTTCCACCTATGTTTTAGGAATCATGGAATGCCTTATTTCACTATGGAGCTTGTGACACTTTGTTCTTATTTTAAATGTTTTAGGAATCATGGAATGCTCTCTTTCACTATGGAGTTTGTCACTGTTTGTTCTTATTTTAGGAATGTGGATTTTCTTCTTTATGCTCTAGTCAAAACACATTTGATAGTTTGGATCTTATAAATTAGGGTTGATCACCTTCTTATAGTATCTTAATTTTCTTTTATCTTCTCATTCTTTATCACACCACAATTTCTTCTTAAATTTAGATGTAATAATGTTTCAATATTATCATTATTCTACATAATAGCATCTTCCCTTATTCCCAAATGATTTAGCGCAGGCTTGGCATCTTTATGCCACCCTCACTTGAGTCACACATGGTTTTGACTAGAATTAGAAGCAATCTTAGGAAGCCTCTTGTCTTCTATATCGTTTATCTCACTCTTGTGCTTTAAGTATCTAGTCATAGACATGCTCTCAATGGGGGAAATACTCGCTTCTATGAGGAGGATAGGATAGGGCATATTTCCTTTAATTTCGAGATTATAAGTTATCAAACTCTTTTGGATTCACTCTATCTTTCTCCACAATTCTCTAGAGACATTGCAACCCTAGACTGCACAACCATATAAGATAACATAAGTGGCGAGGTTCTTAAAGAGGAGTTTCTTCTTCTCCCATGGCCAAAGGTTCCTCGACTTACAATTTTTTTCAAGCCCATAATAAGCTTTTCATCCTCCATTTATCATTTTCTCAATGCTATAGTTCTAGTTAAACTTGTGATGAAAATGAGTTCCAAGATATGTGTATGAAGTCACTTCCTCCAAGTTGTTGTTTTCATACATGAAATTAGTGTAAGTGATCTTTTTGGATTTAATTACCATAACCTTCATTTTGTTATTCTTAACAATCATACCCGTACTAGAGAAAAAATCCTTGAGGATTTTTATTTGCTTGTTAATATCACAAGGACTCCTCACCATAAGAACAATAGCATCATTGTAAAGTAGAAGGATGATGACTATACTAGTGAGAGTCGAACCAACACACCCTGTTTCTTCCTAACAAACCTCTAACTTGTCAATGCATATGCCAAACTGAGTAAGGGACATGGGACAAACTTGCTTAAATCCTATATTACAATTGATTTATTTCGACCAACCCTTAGTGTTCCTAAAATTGGCAATAACATTCTCATACAATCTTATCATAACAACTCTCAACTTGAGAGGACTTTTAACTCTCCTAACCTATTCCAAAGGTTAGTCTTTAGCACCGTGTCAAAATATTTTCTAAAGTTAATGAAACAACATATGAGATTGATTTTATTATTGTGACACTCCTCTGTAATGATCCTAAGTGTGGTAAGGTGGTCCACAGTTGAATAATAGATCTTAAATCTAGCCTAGCCTTTAGCTCTATTTTCATGATTTTCTAGCCATACGTTGATCTTCTTTTCCAAAATAATTCCATATAACTTGGCTAAAAGGGGTCTAATCATAATGGTATTATAGTTAGAGGTATTTGTTTTTCCACACTTTTAAAAATTAGAATAATGAGGCTTTGAGTCTAGGGTTTAGGGAAGCCTTGTTTGATTGCTAAATTGAAGAGTTTGTGGATGTGAGGGATGATGATCTACACCCCCCCACGACCCCAATTTTTAAGATTTTTGTTAAGTAGCCTTCGATCTCCTTAGGTGAATATTGAAATATATATATTTTTCCAAAGAAAAAGGTTATTACTTTTATTACTCTTTATAAAAAAAATTACAAAAGTATATGCTAAGGAGCATTCCAGCTAGCAAGTTTCCCAAATATGTATGGTTGTACTCAAGGACTCAATCTAAGAGAGAAAAACCTATTTAAAATTGATTACAAACAAGAGGATCTGAGATTCTTATTTTCTGTATTTATCCATGATAAAAAAATATTACACAAAAGAGTCATATCCTTGTGCTCCTGATGCAGAAGCATCGTAAGCAAGTCAACAAAGCAAGCGCAAAGGTGAAGGACAACTAGAATTGCACCAACGCACGTTTTGAGAACATTTTGAATTTCAAACGATAAAGCATTAATGAAATATCTGAAAGGATGTATTTGCATTTATGTTTTGGAGATTGTAAACAGAT
>SNQJ01S0001987.1:134253-159630 GCA_010110895.2 Picea sitchensis | reverse complement strand
TGAGTGAGCACAGCACGATTGAGTAAATGGAAGGGTAGGGTCTGCGTGTATGCGTTGCATTTTTATAATCGTTTGGAATTTAGCTTGGTGTATTCCAAAATGTCTCTGTGGGTCCGTACAAGGAGCACAATGATAAGGAAACAAATTTATTTATGGATTTCGCTAAACGTTATATTTTTGGGGTTTGTTTTGTTCTGAATATGGTCATGTAAATTTGGACAAAATTTTATGTTGTTTAAATTGCACTTCTGAATGTATAAATGGATTATATGGCCAATATCTTATATTGTTTAAATTGCACTTCTGAATGTATAAATGGATTCAGTTTATTGAAAAACCTCTAAAACACTCTGATTATACAAACTTAGCCACTTAAGTCTGCATATCCAACCATTCCTCACCCGATTTATTCTACCATGAACAAGTGGGATGGGTGAGTACAAGGAGCAAAATGAGAGGTTCAAGAGTAAACAAACAAAACTATTTCTCCCATATTCCATTATACTGGTGTGAAGAGACTCTCCATCGGGATAGGATAGATCATACAAGAAGGGATAGAATTTGACCAACAAATTTATTTGGAGTTGTTTATTTATTATATTAAATGATTTTTTTGATTGGAATCTAGTAAATAAAATTTGCACTAAACTACATAGAAATAATCATTCAAATCTAAGGATTTAACAATATCTAGTTCAATTTTGGACAAATGTTTCAAGAAAAAATAATTATTTCATAAAACTTTTAGATTAAAGCAATTTATTTTACTATATCCAAATATCCAAATATGACTTTTAAATATGACTTTTATTTTTGGAATTCAGTTTCTACTGTCAAATTTGACCAAGCAATTTAGTTTTGAAATTCTTAACCTAATTTCAAACAAATGGTCAAAATGATAGAGGCCAAAATATCACTTTCAACCATCTCTAAAATTTGATGAAACCGTTATTTTCCTTTCATTTGAAGTGTATGAAATTTGTAGTATATGTCTTTATTTTAAATCGTCAGATTTACTGAATTGTATGAAATCATGGCCA
This sequence comes from Picea sitchensis, assembly GCA_010110895.2. Lineage (NCBI taxonomy): Eukaryota > Viridiplantae > Streptophyta > Pinopsida > Pinales > Pinaceae > Picea > Picea sitchensis. Next base: position 158,590 of record SNQJ01S0001987.1, on the reverse strand, counting down.
ATTCCACCATCAATAAATAACAAAGAATCTATTTTTCATAAATCACTTTCTTCATTAATGAATAAATACTGAAGAATTTGTTTTCATAAATAATTTTATTTATGGATGAAAATGCCAAATTGTAAATTAATATTTCAAATATAACCATTAAAATTAAAATAAATAAGAAAAATATTATATTTTATAATTTTATTAATAAAAAATTAAAACATATTAAGTAATTTAAAAATTATAAAGTTAATTTTATATATTTTTTAAATTAGGAAAGTTATTATAGTTTTTAAGTTATTATAATTTTAGAATATTCAAACATTTATTTTTTATATTGTAGATGGATTTATGTATTTCATTTTAAAATAGTAAAAAAAAAAATAGAGATATTGAGAGGTATTTAAAAAAATAAAGCTTTTGATGTTTTCACAACCCAAACTATGAGATTTGTCATTATGAACCTAAATCTCTCATGTCAACAAACACTTAGTTTGGGATTCTTAATCCTCTTAAATAAAATTTGAATTTAAGGAACAACATTATAAGAGCATGTGCATGTTTCTATAACATGCATGTGCTATTATGATTAAAAATCACAATTCTTATTATTCTTGCCCCTTTGCCCAATTCTCATGGTATTATAGAACATAGCCCTTATGCCTAGTGCCCGTGATAGGTTTCTTCATGCCCATTAANAGGCAGTAAACCACAGGCTTGGCATGGGGACTTAATGCGTAAGGAGCGCATCGGGATTCGGAGGATCGCGAGTCGTGGGGGTGATTGAGTTTTGACATTAGAAACCCCGAATCTCGATATTGAACCAAGGATTGGCACTTCGCTAATGCAAGCATCTGGAGATGTTCCTTGTTAAAGGGGAGATTAAACTCAAAATTTTTAAACTATGATAGTGGGTGTTACACTATGTCATATCTCTTTTCTTCTACCATGGGAGGCCACTTGGGATGGAGAGAGCAGTTGTCTTCAAGAGAAACTAGATCGAGACCGAACTCTATATACCTTGACCTTGTTGGGGACATGCACTAAGAAATGACAAGGAGCAGATTGCTATGATACCACTGATCCATATAATATTGAGAATGAAATGAAGGAAGAGATATAACAAGGAAATACACAAAGATATTGCAAGAAACAAAATGATATAGTTAACTTAGATTCTATTAATGAATGGAATACAAAATACTGTAAAATGCAAAGCACACAAACTAACTAGAATGGTGGTAGCTTATCCATGAAGAGAGAGATGTGTTGGCTACGCTCATTCATAAGAAGTTGATGACAAAGAGGCTGAAAAGGAATTTTAACATAAAGCATCAATGAGAAAACCATAAAAATCGAAAATCCTAACCCTAGAATATGAAACACCAAAAGGTTTGTGGTCCCCGATGTGGTTAGTTGATACATCAACTTCCCTGGGGCGTTACTTTTGCATACAATCTTCATTTGGGGCACTCGGTATCCTGTTGGAAAGGTCAAAAAAACGTCGTTTAGGGCCTCAAATTGACCTTGGAAGTTTGGGACATGAAAAAATGTAGAAAAACAACCAAGATGTGGAACCATTTTGAATTAGTGGAACATGTGGGTGGCCACCACTATCCACTGGATCAATTTCCTTATTCTCTTGGGCGAGATATTTGTAGTTGAACTTTATCTCATAGTTTCATGTTGTCTTTAATGACCAGATGATTTGATCTTCTTATTTAGATAGATTCACAATGGAGCTTTAGAGTGATTTTAAGTAATATTCCCATGTTGCTTCCTCTACCTCCCTAATCCCAATTTATCTCTAGGATAGCCATCTTTGTTGCCCTATGGTTTGATTATGATGAGATTTGTTTCTTACAGTGTAGAAGTGATTTGTTTGTAGCTCGTGGATGAGGTGGGATGGGATTTTATAGTCTTGTTTACATCCTATCTAGGGGTCCATTCCAACGAGTGCTTGATATGCACTCCCAATTTTCCAAACAAGCCAATTTCAAATAAGAGGGAAAGCAGTCAGAATTGGTTTCCAAATGATTGTATTATTTTGTAGGTTCTTCGGGGGCGTGCAAATATAGTACAATATGGATTGTTGTGAGAGATATTTTGCCTCATCTACTTATTCTCAGATCCATGTTCCTTGTATGACCCTCCATAAATTTTTAGTTGTGAGCTCTTTTGAGAATAAGAGAATATTTTTCAGCACCCAACCTCTAAGGGATTTTGGGACTACTAGTCTTTTCTAGGAGGAAAGTATCAATTTTTTCTTCCTAGATTTATCTAGAACAAAGGAAATAAAAGAAAAGTTGCTTGATATTTTCTAGGATGCCTTTTAGGATCCAAGATAGCGAAATCCAATATACAGGATGGCTTCCATCACTACCTTGACCATGACTAATTTTCCACTCTCTGAGAGCCAACGATCATACTGGTATTTACTTTTCTTTCTAGATTAACTAAGAGCCATATCTAGTCGAATTTATTATACTGGTTTGCTTTTAGGTGGAATCCCAAGTATTTTATCCTAGCTTCAAAGTCTCCTATTTGAAATGGAGAAGTACGAGAGATGCCAATCCTTTCTAGTTCTGAGTGTTCCCAGGTGATCAACGTGTATTTTTCCATGTTAATTTTCATTCTTATGGATTCATAGAATATATCTATGGTCTCATGTAGCATTTATACCATGTACCTTGTACCTTCACAAAATATGAGGATTTCATCCAAAAAGAGGAGGTGGTTAATGTTGCGGGAAGGGCCCAAATTTATACCTTGGAATTTACTAGCATTAGTGGTCTTCTTTAAGGATCTACTAAACCCCTCAACTACTAGTAGAAAGAGGTGTGGTGATAGGGGCAAACCTTGTCGTATTCCTAATTCACTTTTGAAGAAAGTGGTTGCTAAACCATTGAGTAGAATGGAAAAATAAGATGAGTTGGTGCAATTCAACACCCAAATGCCAAAGGCATGGCTGAAACCAATGTGTAAGAAAAAAAGTCTGAGATACAACCATCTCACTTAGTCAAATGCCTTTGGGTGCTCTACCTTTAGAGTGAGAGATTTATGATTCCTAGTTTTTATGGAATGAAGCCCTTCTTATGAAACTCCTATTGCTTCGTGAGTTTCTCTTCCTTACAAAAACCCAAATAGATCTGGAGATATGTGGCTTGAAAGGATGCCTTTGATCCCGTGAACAAATATTTTGGATATTATTTTATACACACTATTGGAAAGGGATATGTGCCTAAAGCATTCAAATTTCGAGGGATTATTAGATTTGGGGATCAGGGAAAGGAAGATAGTGTTGATAGATACCATAATTTAACCTGTGCTATAGGAATATTCAACCACTTTTAGGAGATTATTTTCAATAAAGTCATAGAATCCCCAAAAAAACTCAATTGGAAGTCCATCTGGACCTAGACTTATATCCTTCAAAAACATTTGTAAGGTTACTTTAAAACATCTTATTTATGGCCGACATTGAAACAATATTTTTTTATTAATACTTTCTTAGATGCACACGTCAACTCTATGCTAAGAATAAAAGTAATTGCACAACTCGCTTGTACTGGGCTATAGAAAGTGCCCCCTTCCCACAATAATTTATCAATTGTGGCTTTTAGTCAAAATTTAATATTTTTTAACAATTTCATATTAGAGACTGCTAGAGATATCACACACTCACCTAGTAGTTCTTTTTGATAGTCACTGTGAGGGTCTCCTATTTTTCTATGGTTTTCTAGTCACTGTGAGGGTCTCCTATTTTTAGGAGATTTCCTAAAAATTAGGGCACTTCCTAAAGGGTAGGGCACATTGTCACTTCAATTCAACCATAGTTGATCTCAGTTGACTAGTGGAAGACCACTCATGCATCCAATCTCTAGGTTTTAGTGCATGAGGGCACACTTCCTTTGCATGAATGCACTATTATTGGTCTCCACACTCGTCACTCAGTTAAATTATTTCCTCTTAAACAATTAACTGATACTAGCTTGTAGTTGAATCCCATTACAATGAGTCTGTGTCTATATCTCCTTTAGATCACTCCTATGGTGAATGGCGCATGTAATCCATGATATTGGTGCATGTACCCCCTAATATTGGGGCATTTCTTCTCCTGGAATACTTATATGCTTGTGTATTACTCATTCATTATGCTGTGATCAATAGATTTTCTCATTCTTTCTCCCATTATTCTCTCTCTCTCTCTCTCTCTATCAATTCTCTTACAAGTTTTATGTGATTTTCTCTATATAGGTTCATTGTGAAGGGTTTTCAACCAAATTCACATGGTATCATATCCCATAGGTTGCCAGAACCAAGGCACATAGGCATTGTTTTTGCTGGTCCAGGAGGAGATTTAGTCAGGAATGATATAATCAACATATATTATTCTTCTCACACCATATAATTATTTTGATTGGAAGCCAAGGCTTGTGCATCATCTTAGGAATCGAGGATTATACCAATTGACAATGGCTACAAATGTTGAACCAACATCAACAATCAATATATCCAATTATTTCAACCGCATGGATGAGGCCCATGATCTTCTTTTCATGTTAGTATCTCCCAATTTGTGGTTTCATATTGATGCTTGTACTACTCTGAATGGTATTTGGACCACACTGGTCAGTCTCTTTGGAAAGAGGGACAGGATGAGAGGTCATATGCTCAAGGTAGAGTTGAATTCTTTGGATCCAAAAAGATTTGATAATATTCAGGACTTCTTTATGAAGTTCAAATCTCTTCTTGTTAATTTAAAGTGATGTGGTGTTGACAAATACACATAAGAAAATCATATTTTTCTTTCAATTTTGGCAAAACATGGTTTGAAATATGTTGTGTTTATCTCTACTTTACATTGAGGAAGGTACACTTAAGGATTAACATGGACTATGCTTACATTGGAAGAGTTCATTGTGTCCATAATGCATGAGCAAGCTAAGCTCATATAGATGGGTCTAATCAAGGATTCGAAGGTGCATGCACTTGTTGTGAATAAGAGCAACAACAAATATTATTCGAAGGTCAAGAAGAAAATAAAGGGAAATGAAAATTTTGAGTAGGAGGAGAAAGGAAATTCCTCTAATGGATTCTTAGGTTCCAAAGGTGGAAAAGGAAAGAAAGGGAAGCCAAAATTGTTGGTTGTGGAGCCTGATTATCTTCCTAATTCATAGGTCTTTGTTCTCAGTCGTGTTTATATCACATGAAGACTGTACACCCCTCCACATGGGGGGGTTACAAGGGGGGTTTGCAACCCTCTTTTATGAGGGAAATGTATTGTGGTTGTGTATCAATGTGAATATTGTATTCCGAGAGAGGAGACTATGAAACATATAAGAGAAAGTTACAATGAGTGTGTTGTAGGTTGTATCCCTTCATTTTCTAGATAATAAAAATAAAGGACGTGAAAATTTCTCTAGTGGACATAGCCCACACTGGGTGAACCACTGATCTGGGATCTTTTCAACGTGACTTATAAAGGATTGTAATAAATGAGCATAAATTAAAGTGCACCATTAAAGAAGGGAAAACTTAAAAATGAAGAGATATAAGCATCAGATCTGAAAACAAAAACTTGATAACGGAGTTCTTCCCTGGTGGACTACGTCTCCGGGTCATGCTCTCAAATGGGTGAGATCTTTCATTAACTCAGCAAAATAATTTGGCAAATACATGAATATACCTCATTCTGAAATCAAGTTGCAGAAATAATGCTCAGATTAGAAAACAAACATCACCACTGAATTTGTGGCGATGAATTACCCAAAAATGACTGTCTCCATGCTCCGATCTGACTTTGGCAGTCCCAGGCCCAAGAAGAATTCTGTCTTGATTTTCATGCCCTTCGCAACTTGCAATTATGACAGTCTCTGCCTTGTAATCTATGCCTGCAATCGTATGGTACGGTCGCGCCTCCCCCCAGATTTGGGCAGATTGTTTCTTTTTAAATAATAAAACCGACGGATATACCAAGCAACACCGGTGGCGTGTTGGTTATGGCAGAGTTATAAAGGTGTTGGATAAGGCAGAGGTTCCGGGGTCGAACCCACCGGACTCCATTTTGGATGTATGTTATATATATATGGTACAATGTATCCGTCCTCTGCTAATTTTAGCGACCCACTAGAAGGTTCTCCCAACGACTATTTAAAATTGGCGTGGTCCGCCAGATTTGGCAAACCTGCCATTTGTTTTTAAAACGAAATCCGTTCACGGGCCAATATTGGGCATTTTTGGGATTCCATGTGTCGCCTGATGATTGTGACACATGGCACCCAATGATACACCCACTTGTATGCTGACGTGGCTTCCCTGTCACTCCGTACTGACACGTGGCACTCCCTGGGTGGTGCCACGTGGCATCGCCTGGGGGTGCCATGTGGCACTTTTCTATTGGTCCACATGGCACTTTTCATATGACCAATTCTTTTATGCCACAACCAAATTTCATCTATCTACCTCATGAAGCATTTTTCTCCATTAATTTCATCAAGAATGTATACATTGTTTGGGGTTCTAATTGCTTTTGCAACCATCTTTCCTGAATTTGATTTTCTAATCTCACATGCTTGGGAGTCAAAGTGAGATTGTGTCCTTGGTCACACATTTGGCTTACACCAAGAAGATTATGTTTCAAGTTTTCAACACACATAACCTTTTCAACCTTATATATTCCATTGTCAAGACTGAGAATGCCATTTCCAACTATCTTTGAACTTCCATCGTCTCCAAAGGTAACAATACCTTCATTCTTCTTCAGGGTGATAAACTTTGTTCTATCTCCTATCATGTGACTAGAGAACCGACTGTAAATGTACCACTTATCCTTATTATTTTTTGCATGAAGTGCAACTTGAATGAACAAGGACTTTTATTTCTTTTGTTCCCTTTGTTCTCAATTTCTTTCTGTGATTGTTGGGGCTTTTTTTTTTTTTTTTGAAATCACTTCTGTATAATCTTTATTTTTTTCCTCCTATAATTGCCTCTTACATTTGTTCTACAATCTATTGCTTTATTACCAAAACCATTGTGAAAACAACAATATCCAAAGAAAGAATTTTGGTACATGACTATGTGATTCCATCTTGATGGGAGAGCCTTTCTAATTCTGTCCTTGTGAGGAAGATTTGTCTTCTGTGGAACATATTGTTCTTCCTTCTTGTTGTCTTCAACCTTGATTTTTTTTTGAGTATATCAACATAACTCTTGCTCCTTTCTTCACTTGACTGTATTGAAGAGGTTGAGGCTTCTTCATTAGTAGCTTCCTTCTTTTCACTATAACCAAGGCCAATCTTTTCAAATGGTGATCTTTGACCGTTTAGGATTTCATTCAAGGTTGTAGAGATATTTTCAAATTTCACGTTGGTATGTGATATTTCCAACTCTTTTCTTAGATAAACTATCTCAGATTCTAGATTGTTGCAGATATCTTCTTTTTCTTTCAATTGAGCTCTTACGGCTTCTTTAATTCTCTTAGCCTCTTCTACTTGAGTTTTTAAGTTGATGATGATTTTTTCAGCTTCATCAAAACTTTCTTTTATATCGAGCATTTGTTTTATGTACTTTTTTAGCTGCTCCTTTAGTAACCCTTTCTTGTTCCTTAGTCTCTCTATTTCATTTAAAGCACATATGAGCTCTCCTTCAGGATCTACTTTTGCATCAATATCGAGATTGCATTCTTCTATTGAGTCTACATTTCCATTATCTAGGACATCAATCTATGTTTCTAAACCCATAAAGAGAATTTATTTTGTTTCATTGTCACTATCATAAGACGCGTTGTTGTATTCATTGGTATATAAGTTCTTCTTTTGACTATATAACTTTCTCCTCTTTTCAAGCTTACCCTTCTTGTATTTTTTGAAACTAGAATCTTCTTTTACATTGTTATTTCTATTCTTTGGATAAGGAAATTTAGTAGCAAAGTGTCCTACTTATCCACAATTAAAGCATTTGAATGGAAGCTTACCTTTGTATTTGCATGTCCCCCTCTTGATCTTTCTGACAAAGTTAGCTTCTTCTACGTCTGATTCACTATCTGAGTTGTCATTCGTTTTGTATTCTTTTGTGTTTATCTTCTTTGATTCCTTGAAGGCTACTTCCTTTCTTGATGGATTTGATGGCTTATCCTATTCTATCCTCATTTCATATGCAGTGAGGATTCCATGTAAATCATCCACTGTCAGATTGTCTAAGTCCTTTATTTCTTTAATAATAGAAATTTTGGGATTAAATCTCGAGGGAAGTGACCTAAGAACTTTTTGCACAATAATGGTTTCTTTAATCTCTTCACCCAATCCTCTGATGGTGTTGACAATCTCATCTACACGAAGGAAATACAATGCAATATTCTCTTCTTCATTCATCTTAAGGGTCTCAAATTGTCCTCTATGGGTTTGTAGTTTTTCCTTCTTGACCTTGTCGTCTTCTTCATATATATTCTATAACTTGTCCCACATCTCTTTTTCCGAAGCACAATGCATGAATTTGACAAATTTTGAACATGCCAGAATGTTTAGGATTGTAGTCATGGACTTACCATTATTTTCACTAAGCTTTAGTCCAATTGTATTTGTAGGTGGACTTGTTGGAGATGTGTAGCCATTCTAGAATGCACTCCAAATTCCAGACCCAAGAGACATTAAATAAGTTCTCATTTTTTTGCTCCAGAAGGCATAGTCTGATCCATCAAATAATGGAGCTCTTTTTGTAGAAAAACCTTCCTTTCTATCCCTGTGTTGACGGGGATTCACCTTCCAGTGTTTAGATTGTTCAAAAGGAACTCACTCTAATACCAATTGTTGGCACACATACTTATATTGAGAGTGGGGGTGAATCAGTATAAAAATACTTTTTATTTTCTTAAAATATTTATCAATGTGTTACTTTGTATAGAAGTTAAAGATAAAAACACAACCAAACCATTCACAGTACACAGATATTTAACGTGGAAACCCAAATGGGAGAAAACCACAAAATAATTATTTTATATAATCATGTAGGCACCAAACTATTTTTACAATGTTTGCAAGAACCAACCTATAGTAAACACCAATCCCCTTAGTTGAGCACCAACTCAACACTGCTATTAGGCACCAACCTATAACTTCTATATTTACAGGAACCAACTTACAGGATACACCAATCCCCTTAGTTGAGCAACGATTCACAATAAGTAGGAACCTACCTATTAAAGATACCAATATCCTCATTGTGTCAATAATGTCAAATCACAAATCTGTTGCTCTGTCTTTGTTGTCACAACACTCTCCTGTAGTTTACAATCTGCTTAATTTCAGAATTTCCTTAGACCTTGCACCTCCCAACCACCCTTAAATGATTACATAATCATCATTTCATTCTCTGACATCCTCAGACCTCATAGCCTCATAGCTTCTCTTCACACGATCCACACACTCGCACACCTGACTTGGATTTGAGCATTGTTATTTATGCAGAGCATACACCCAAGGACTTGTCGACATATCCAAAAAGTATTGTTCATGAGGTCGGCTCTTGATTTCTTGCTTCTTCCTTAAAATTTGGACTTCATAAATCCTTTGAAATTGGTCCCAATTTTCTCCTAATTCACACACTATCTTCTCATTGGACATAGCATAAACATTGATGCTTAACAGTCATCAGATGCAGTCCCTTGAATCAATCGTGGTCGTTGATCTGTTCTCTACCCATCAAATCATGCAACACAACCTCAACACTTAGCCATCATTCAATCCATTTTCGATCTAATATCGACCGTCGATCTTCTATTATTCTCTGTCTAATACAACACATAAACAACCTCATTGCTTGACACCCGTTGGATTTGGTTCCTGATCAATTCTCATCCGCTGATCTCTTCTTAGCATATCGAGACCACTGGGTCTTGGAAAACACAACATATCACTCAATACTCAGCAGTCATCGGATCTTCCTTCGAATTAAATGTCCATCATTGTTCTCATTCACTGGCTATCAAAATATACTACATGATTCTCATCTCTCTACAATCGTTTGATCATTCCTTCATATTTAATCTTGACCATTGGTTTGTTTATTGTCCATCAAAATAAACCATGCAACCATAATGAACAACCATCATATGATCAATCCTTGGATTAAACGTCAATTGTAGATATGCTATCGTTGGCCACTAGATTGCTCGACATGACCCTGACACCCACCAATCGTTTGATTTGGACTCTGATTCAATCTCATGCGTCAATCTATCATCTTGATGGTTTACTTCATCATTTATTCTATACATACTTCCGTGGCCTCCATAATACACCTTGACGTTCCGCCACACTTATTTTTCATCCATACTTAGAAACTTTTCCAAGCATTTCACTGCGGGTCTAAGGAATTTGTATTCAAACTTCTGTGGTCTCTAGAATACACCTTTGCGTTCTGTCGCACTTATTTTTCACCCATACTTAAAAAAAATTCCAAGCATTTCACCGCATATCTAAGGAATTTTCACGATTCACTTGTCTATATCAGTGACCCTATCCATACGACCGATTCCTCATACTTAGACAATTTCTTATAATTCACTGCGCTACACGTGACATCTCCGTCCGACCGATTCATTCTTGGCACTTAGTCAATTTTTGAGATCTCACCTCAGGTCGCGGTAACTTTATGATTCTTCTATACATACACCCTAATTTGATTGTTCTATTCCATTGTGCTAATATTGCAGATGAGGTGGCTTCCATGTGGACTTCTTCTACAAGTATACTAGATGACGTGTCATCGGTATGTGCCTTGGCACGTGGCATCTGCAAAGTTTATTTTTATGGCAGTGGCATGGTATTGATGTGCACTCCCTCTGATGTGACACTCATCTTACTGAACATGTGATGTTGATGTGGCATCTGAGATCTTTCACCAGGTATTGAGCCCCAATCCTTTGATCTTAATTGTTGATCTCCAGAGATAAACGATCAAGATTTAACATGTTTTGGGTCCACCATTCTCCATGACAAAATTTAACGCCTTGCACACAGTTCCATGGCTCTTCCATTCACATTTAAGTTATATAAAATTGTTTTTACAATATAAAACCTTCGAAGTCAAATTGCTTTGTGAATGTGGGATATATAGTTGTCACCATTTCTTCAGTCTGGTTAAGCCAGATCTTCTTTGTTAATCTTAATGTTGCTTAGATATGCAATGGGGTCATCACGTCCTCCTCATACCTATCTGATATTTCTCCGCGCTCTTGGATTTTAGATCTCGTCCTATATTTGCAGGGTCATCTCATCTAACGCCCAATTTCCATTTCTTTTCATTGTTGCACAACTTGAATTTACTTGGGTTGTTTTGGCACAGTCACTTCGTCTTCATGGTAAACAAATAACACTTACATAAACTCGATAACGCATGGTCGTCTTCACATACAGAGGCCTATCAATGTACATGGTCATTCTTTCCTTCCTTGGTTCGAATCACACAATGAGACACTTCCTAGGTCTTCTCTTTAATACAGAAGCTCATCAGCTCATAGAGACATTCATAGTCTCCCCTTGTCTTTGACATCAACGAAAACACTATTTCCAACATAAATATCGTCCATGGGCTAATTTTCCATGCTTTTTCCCAAAAAATGATTCGCTAATTACCGTTTTTTTTAAATGATTCGCCTAAATTTTACAGAATAATTTTTTTTTTACCCTAGAAATAGCCCAAATTTTATAGAAACTATATAAAATCCTTATAAATTTGAATATTTTTACAAAAATATCGCCAAACATTTTATATAAATTTCATATTAATAACTAGTAACATTCACCAAGGTTTCTACATTTTGAGATAAATTTCCATCCTTAAAATTATCCCTGGGAGGTCACATTCTGATTACCTAGAACAATGTGATCAATCACGAGTTGCATCATTGAAATCATGCAATTGATCGCGAGTTGCATCACTGCAGCGCCTCTCACCTTCTAGAATTGACGAGTTATGCAGAGATCAACACTAGGTCAATTGTTTCTATCATGATATGAACTTGGGAAGTTGAAAGACACTCAGAGTTCATTGAGTTCTATAGATCTAGAAGCATCCCCTAGCATCCTCCATCATTCTATATAAACAAGGAATTCCAAGGGAGAGGGGGAGGAAGAATCCAATATAGACTTAAATGCTATAGAAATTTCAGAGGAGCTCTTCTATAGATTTTCTCTTCATATCAGGTCAACCTTTCTTATGTGAGAGATAAGGAGGAGTTGGAGCAAGGGCCAAGGAGAATCTCAATCTAGACTCAGGGTAATTTATTAATTGGTGTACGTGTTCTCCATTTTAAATATATATGTACATGGTTTTCCCCTTACAATGCTAGTGTGTCCAATGTTAAGTGATAGATCTGTTCTTTTCTTGAGTACATCAAATTAGATCTAGTTTGGATTTGCAATTTCATAATGCTTGAAGAGGTTTGAGGATTGGTATTTGTTGCCTCCTTATGTGCAAGAAGCATATTGTAGGAGCTAGAGCTAGATCTCTAGAGCTGCATCAGCTGAGAATACGTAAGGACAACCACCGAGTAATTAGGTATGTCATTCTATCTCATAGCATAAATAGGAACAAATCTAATAGATATAGGGAAAAATTTGTTGTTGTCTATCCTATAGTCTATCTCAGATCATGGGAAAATATGAGGGATTGTTCACCTATCCATAGGGGGGATTTCTCCACAACATGGGTAACATTCGTAGGTTTTGAACGCCACATTTAGGTCTCGAGGCCTCCAAGTTGGGCCTCAATGCCATTATGAAATTTTATGCACCATGTAATGCACTTGGGGCCTTGAATATGGTCCCTAAGGAACAAAAGGTTTCAAGGCCCTATTTGAATCTTCTTAGGATCAAGCTTCATGCTATAGTCCTCTAACAACCACATAATGCCTCTTTAGGGGAAGTTTGGCCTCTATGGGGGATATTTAGCCTGTATGGGGGGTCTTCGGTGCCATTAGTATGTTTCTCATAATAGAACCATGGTTAGGAGAGGAACACAAGGAACTTAGGCCCAAAACAAAGCTTCTTAAGGCTAAGGGCCATGCACTAGGAATCAAACAACCACACCAATGCTTTTGAAGCGATCTTTCACCTCCGAGTGTCATTACAATTTTTTCACAACACATATGGGAGTCAAGGAATATAACATGGCCAAAGGAGAAAAATGAGGGCCTCCGGCCCGAATCAAATATTTCTTGTGCTTAGTGGCCATTCAAACAAGGCATACAACTATAAATGTGGGCACTATTAGTATGATTCACATAGCCTTCGACCCTAAATGACGCTTTTTAGGATTAATGGGCATGAAGAAACCTATCACGGGCACTAGGCATAAGGGCTATGTTCTATAATACCATGAGAATTGGGCAAAGGGGCAAGAATAATAAGAATTGTGATTTTTAATCATAATAGCACATGCATGTTATAGAAACATGCACATGCTCTTATAATGTTGTTCCTTAAATTCAAATTTTATTTAAGAGGATTAAGAATCCCAAACTAAGTGTTTGTTGACATGAGAGATTTAGGTTCATAATGACAAATCTCATAGTTTGGGTTGTGAAAACATCAAAAGCTTTATTTTTTTAAATACCTCTCAATATCTCTATTTTTTTTTTTACTATTTTAAAATGAAATACATAAATCCATCTACAATATAAAAAATAAATGTTTGAATATTCTAAAATTATAATAACTTAAAAACTATAATAACTTTCCTAATTTAAAAAATATATAAAATTAACTTTATAATTTTTAAATTACTTAATATGTTTTAATTTTTTATTAATAAAATTATAAAATATAATATTTTTCTTATTTATTTTAATTTTAATGGTTATATTTGAAATATTAATTTACAATTTGGCATTTTCATCCATAAATAAAATTATTTATGAAAACAAATTCTTCAGTATTTATTCATTAATGAAGAAAGTGATTTATGAAAAATAGATTCTTYGTTATTTATTGATGGTGGAATTGGCCATGATTTCATACAATTCAGTAAATCTGACGATTTAAAATAAAGACATATACTACAAATTTCATACACTTCAAATGAAAGGAAAATAACGGTTTCATCAAATTTTAGAGATGGTTGAAAGTGATATTTTGGCCTCTATCATTTTGACCATTTGTTTGAAATTAGGTTAAGAATTTCAAAACTAAATTGCTTGGTCAAATTTGACAGTAGAAACTGAATTCCAAAAATAAAAGTCATATTTAAAAGTCATATTTGGATATTTGGATATAGTAAAATAAATTGCTTTAATCTAAAAGTTTTATGAAATAATTATTTTTTCTTGAAACATTTGTCCAAAATTGAACTAGATATTGTTAAATCCTTAGATTTGAATGATTATTTCTATGTAGTTTAGTGCAAATTTTATTTACTAGATTCCAATCAAAAAAATCATTTAATATAATAAATAAACAACTCCAAATAAATTTGTTGGTCAAATTCTATCCCTTCTTGTATGATCTATCCTATCCCGATGGAGAGTCTCTTCACACCAGTATAATGGAATATGGGAGAAATAGTTTTGTTTGTTTACTCTTGAACTTCTCATTTTGCTCCTTGTACTCACCCATCCCACCTGTTCATGGTAGAATAAATTGGGTGAGGAATGGTTGGATATGCAGACTTAAGTGGCTAAGTTTGTATAATCAGAGTGTTTTAGAGGTTTTTCAATAAGCTGAATCCATTTATACATTCAGAAGTGCAATTTAAACAATATAAGATATTGGCCATATAATCCATTTATACATTCAGAAGTGCAATTTAAACAACATAAAATTTTGTCCAAATTTACATGACCATATTCAGAACAAAACAAACCCCAAAAATATAACGTTTAGCGAAATCCATAAATAAATTTGTTTCCTTATCATTGTGCTCCTTGTACGGACCCACAGAGACATTTTGGAATACACCAAGCTAAATTCCAAACGATTATAAAAATGCAACGCATACACGCAGACCCTACCCTTCCATTTACTCAATCGTGCTGTGCTCACTCAAACCCACTTTCGCGCAGATAACGCAGACTTTACTGTTAACCACAACTCACAACTCAGTGGCAGCCACGTCCTCGGAAATGATTGCCACAATTTAGTGGAAGCTATAATCCTAATTGACGTTGGACGCACTAACTCTCTTCTTTACTTTTTATAAATACTGCAAGTAGAGAAGGATGAATTAATATTTTATAAATTCTGTAAGTAGATAGAGAAGGATGAATTAATACAGAGGCGTTCACTGCGCTGCCAGTATGCATCATGTTCAGCGTTCAAGAAAAACGCCCTTCCTCAATTCTCGGCCTCTGTTTACTGCTTTTCATAACCGGCAACGTCAACTGCGATATTTCCTGGACCGGCGCTGAAGAATCGTCGAGTGAGCTCATCATCTACGCCGCTTGCAACGTGGAAAAGTATTCTAATGGCTCTGCATTTGAGCGCAACGTGGAAAAGCTCTTCTATATACTGACTCGCAATTCATTGTTGACGGGTTTTAACGCTTCTGCCTACGGCACCGGGAGCAGCCGAGTGTTTGGGCGCCTCCAATGCAGAGGTGATTTGTCTCCGCGGGACTGTCATACCTGCTCTCTCAATTCCCTCAATTCCATTCGCCGGGACTGCCCAAACGCTGTAGGCGCCCGGGTCCAGCTGGAGTATTGCTTCCTCCGTTTCGAAAATTATGATTTCTTGTCCAAACTGGACACCAACTTGTGGTACCGTCTCGTCAGTGACAATAACGTTGCCGATCCTAGATTCAGGATCGCTGTCCGGAATCTGATGGTGAATCTGTCTGCGAGAGCTACATCCAGCAATTATAACTTCGCTGTGGGTAAGACAACTGTGAATTTCTCCTCCAGAAATTCGTCGACGATTTATGGGATGGAGATGTGCTGGAGAGACATGTCTACGAATGACTGTGCAGCGTGTCTCTCCAGAGGGCTGGAAGACATGTTTAGTTGCTGCCCGCAGAGGGCAGGAGTTCAAGTATTCTTCGGAAGCTGCACTTTGCGCTATGAGATCTATGCTTTTGCCAAATACTCTTAACTTGCTGTTACATTTCGATCATTATGTATCTATCCTTTGTTTCTTCTGCTTGCTCGCACTGTTATGTTCCAACAATATTTCAAAAAAATAGTAAGTAATGTGTAGTAATTGTTGCCGTGTTCAGAAAAGAGCAAATCACCTCAAAACCATGAAATTCAAACATCACAATTTGTTTTTTTTAAGTTTGAAAAATAAATTAATTTACCACAACCTCAAACAAATAGTATTTTTTGTGTTTTAGATTACGGGCGTTTTTTTATTATTATTTTTTATTTATTTTGATATGCGAAAACAGGAATTAGGGTGTTTTGGATTTTCTATGCTTATGAATTTATTTATATAATTAAAAAACAATGTTCCTGTTAAACTTAACTCTGAGTTATTGGATTTGGATTAAAAAAGTTAAAAAGTAATTAATGTGTATTTGATTACAAAATAATTAGTATCATGTATATTTTCAAAGTTTTTTTGTTGGATAATCCACAATTGATGTCATTTTTGTTATCGGAATTTATCTGAATAGGGATTTATCATCAGGACTAATTGTTAATTTCAAAGCTTGCTTATCTTGGTCAATTAATAGTAGATGCAGAACAGTTTTGAGATTGTAATTAGGTCGGCTATCTGTAACACCCTATTTCTAGAACTAAGGCAAAATTAAAATCAATTTAGAGTTAATAAATGATGATAATTAATAATAATTGATAATATTTCATAATTATAGGATTTTGATAATATTATATATAAGTCTATGAATTTATTAGTGTTGAGTTATAAATATAAAAGTCTAGGGTGACACCAACTGTGGATTATCAGGGAAAAAACTTCGAAACTACTCACCACAGAAATCTGAAAACAATAATCATGTATATTGTTAAATATTGTTTTGGAGTATGACCTAAAATTGTTTTTGTTTGATTGAAAGGTTGGATATAATGAAATAAGTTAAGAGTTCAAGATCCAAAAGCATCT
Organism: Picea sitchensis; assembly: GCA_010110895.2. Classification (NCBI taxonomy): domain Eukaryota; kingdom Viridiplantae; phylum Streptophyta; class Pinopsida; order Pinales; family Pinaceae; genus Picea; species Picea sitchensis. The sequence goes on along the minus strand of SNQJ01S0001987.1, from coordinate 141,548 downwards.
GTCCAAAAAGATTTGTCAAAAGTAAAAATCAATCAATAATGACTATACCCACTACTCATTGATATTATGATAAATTTTCCCACTATAAAAAAAACTTATATTGTTAAATATAAAGTGATCTCAAATTCAACATAGTATATTCCCATATATGATTTAATTATTTTGCTATTATCATTGTTATTGGATACTTATCAAAATCTTTTGAAAAAATTGAAAATTGGTTAAAATTTTGTTTTATTTATTATCTAAGATCTTTCATTATTTATCAATGTTATCATTGTTATTGGATACTTATCAAAGTTTTTTGAAAAAATTGAAAATTGGTTCAAATTTTGCTTTATTTATTATCTAAGATCTTTCATTATTTATAATGTTGGGTACTTATTAAACTCCTTACCAAAATAATGGAAATTGATTTCAAATTTTGTTTTATATATTATTGAAGATTTTTTATTTAAGATGAAGAGAAAATTGTGTAGCATGTAGGTTGGAGATTTAATACTTAGTCGAAGAACTCACCAAATTTAATTTAATTAACTGATATTAATGTGGGTAAAGGTTGTCCATGTTAGTGTGTTTTTTTAAGTTGTTGTATTTGTTTAAATTGTATCTATTTTTAAACATATGATAGATTGGTGTGATAAGTTTATGTAGATTCTTTTTTTAACTATCCAATTAATTTTAGGTATTTGTTGAGTCTCCTCAATCTCATATATGTTGAGGATTCTCTCATATATTCCAATTCTAATTAAGTCTGTTCCAACTAAGCATATTGAGTAATCTCATATATTCCAATTAAGTTAAGATCAATAGTTCACCTCTTCTCCTATAGCATATTGAGTAATTTTAACCTTATAGGATAGCACAATTGGTAAGACCTGAGCATACTCTTTCTGTACAAAAAAATCACCCTTGTGTCCCTGGGATTACCATTTAACATCGTTACCATCCACAAATGTAGGAAAGTATTGGTGAATTTCCTGTACCTACCTATTTTCCCTGATGAAAAAATATTAAATAATCTCATATATTCCAATTACATTAACATCAATAGATCACCTCACCTCTTCTCCTCTCCTCTAGGAGGTTTGGTTTTACAATCCTGGCATAGCTGTATCTTTTTCACATGGTATCATAGCTGTTCTGCAAACCCCCTCTCATAGATTTGCATGTTGTCTAATCTTCAAAATCAAGACCCGATTTGCCCCCGTTCTCTCCTATCTCCGCCATCCTTTTCCTGTACCTTGCCTTCGTCCCGTCACATTCTGTTCCAATTTCTTTTTCTTGAGTATTGAGCCCGAACGAGTGGGTCAGAAGTAGGAACTGTTGGGTTGGTTCGTCCCTCCCTCGTCCATCATGTTTTGCAGCCAAGAGCCATCCATTTGGTAGCTGAAAGGTGATACGTTTTTGCAGCGGAAAGCATCACGTTTTTTGCAGCCAGAGGTGGGACGTTTTTGCAATTGACAACCAACACGTTTTTGCGGCTAAGAAGAATTCGATTCTCAGAACCGAGTGCTGGTGTTAGTAAGGCGTTGTTTTTTTCTTTCCAGAACTGTCGTTGCTCAAATAAACAATCGCTTCAAGCTTGGGACCACAAATCTGGCCGTCCACATCCACAAATCTGAGGCTGCGCACCCCTTTCCGTCCGCGTTCCAGGTTTTCCCGTGCGCGTTTCCATTTGAGCCCACTACAGTAGCTTCCAGCGTTGTCCTCGATGGAAACAGACCATTCTCCGGTCCGTCTGACGTTGTTCCAGCTCTCGTGTCACCAATTATGAGAGTCCCCATCCACGAAAATCCGCCCTGGGGTTCGATCGCTTACATTTATGAACTGTCGAGTTTGGAAGCCAGATATATAGCCAGACACATCTTGCATTGTCTGTCACATCTCTTATTTCAACGATCATGCCTTCAATTAAGATATCATCAACTATTAACAAGAGAAGAATTTGCGTTACGCAAGGGCGAAGGTTTTATCTGTTCCCGGGGGCGATTTAAGGAGGCATTCAAAACGTGATGATTGTTCATCATGCAGTGAATTTTCCATGGAAATCCCAATAGCAGCTAAAAAAATATTTTAGTTTTTTTTTCTGATTGATGCAAGATTTTGTAATTGGAGTCAGAATAGCAGCAAGGTGATTTTTCCAGATCTTAAAGATTTCTTTGGGAGCTTGAACTTCATTCTTTGTAATTTTCAAAGTTTCCTAGACACATATCTGTGTTTCTTTTTATATTCTCTCAATTGTAAATGGCCGAGTCTACGATGGTTAAGCTCCTCACTCCTCATAATTATCATACATGGTAACGGAAGATGCAACAACTGCTGCAATCAATCAAAAGGCCTCCCCATAATTATCATACATGGTAACAGAAGATGCAACAACTGCTCCAATCAAAAGGCCTTTGGCAAACGTTGTCCGAGGATCCACTAGTTGTCCGAGGATCCACTAGCCTTTACCAAGGAAATCGAAAAATATGTCTATCTAAACAAGTTCCATAAGGAAGGCGATGGGTGATTCGAAAATCCTTAGATATCGAATTAATCCTTAATCCTTAGTTGGTACATAGTGATCTCATGATTTTTCCAACTCACTCATTTTCAAGGGCTAAGTAAGCATTCACTTTCATTGATGACTTCTCATATGGTTCTCGGGTGTATTTTCTTAAGTTCAAGAGTGAGGTCTTTGCCACTTTCAATACCTTCAAGGCTTTTGTTGAGAAGCAGTCCTCTCATTGTATCAAGAATTTGTGCACAGATAATGAGGGGGAGGGAGTATGTCAATCAAGCATTCAAATATTTTTGTAGAGAACATGGTATTCTACATCAACATTATGTTCCCTACACCCTTTAGAAAAATGGTGTTGCTGAAAGAAAGAACATGACATTGAAAGAAATGACGAACTGCATGATTCAGTCCAAGAACATGTAATCTTCCTTCTGGGTTGAAGTGGTGAACTCTGCAAATTACATTCAAAATCAGATGCTTCATAAAGCAGTGTTTCATATGACTCCAGAGTAAGCTTGGAGTCATGTTAAGCTCGATGTCTCTACTTTTAGAGTATTTGGCAATGCGATGTGGGCATTAATTTCAAATGAAAAGTGAAAAGCTACGGAGAAGAAGAGCCAACCACTGATATTTGTTGGCTACTGTGAAGACATGAAAGCATATAGGTTATTTGATCCTATTACTAATGATGTCTTGTTTCATAGGGCTATATGTTTTGATGGACATTGCAAACACTCATCTAACCCTACTCTCTCCATAGATTTCCATGATGGTGTAGATCATGCTGAGAGTCTTGTTTTTTAAGAACAAGAAAATGAGGAAAATCAGACAATTACAGATGAGAAAGCTCAATCAGTCGAAAATCTGCCAACAACAGTTGAGCAACTTGCATAGGAACAATTTGATCAAGAACAAAAATTGAGGAGGATATTTCAAGAGATAAAGATACATGATCGGTATTGTTATGATCCATCTTATTTCAACTATTTTTCTCTTACTCCTTGCAACATTCAACCATAGACAAAGGGTATCTCTCTTTTGATTCATGCCAATTCAGATGATCCCCAACAATTCTCTAATGCTATTGGGAAAACTGAATGGGAATCTACCATGACAGGGGAGTATTCTTCCTTGATGAAGAATCACACATGAGATCTTGTTCCTCTTCCTAAGGGATGAAAACTAGTTCGTTGCAAATGGGTCTATAGAACCAAATATTCTACAGATGGTTATGTTGACAAACATAAGGCATGACTAGTGGCGAAGGTATTTTCACAGGTTGAAGGGATTGATTATTCTCATACTTTTTCCCCTATTCCCAAGATGAATTCCATACATTCTGTGCTTTCTCTTGCTTCCTCTCAAGGCTGGTCAACTTGCCAGATGGATGTGAAGAGTGTTTTTTTGCATGGGGGTTTACAAGAGGAAATCTACATGGAGCAACCTTCTCTTCTCTTGTATGCAGGCTTCGACATTCATTGTATGGTATCAAACAAGATCCCCGTGTTAGAATATAGAAGATTGTGTGCTCGTTTACCATTGACGATACCCTCGTCACCCAACCATAGGCCGAAGCCACCCTCCGAGCACCTTAACCTTGACTGAGAATTACTCCAGAAGCAAACCCTAGGCTAGATAACCAAACAAGGTGTAGCGCATCTTCCTCCAAGGATAGCGCACCAACAATAGCTGATCAGATAGTCCAAACCCTAGCCAAGAGATAGTCCAAGCCAACACCCAAACTGCTAATTGCACCTACAACTCTCCTCCACACTTGCGCACCAGTCTGGGAACTGCAGTGCGCACCAAACTGGGAACTGCAATTCTGAGATGTTGTCAAATGAGAACTGGTGCCCTGTATTTATACTGGTTCTACCAGATTTGTTGGGGCCGACTTCTCCTTCTGGATAAGTGTTTGTTCAGTATATTATTATTATTTCTGGCTGACTTCTTCTCTTGGAGGCTAATAACCTAATATAAATTATCTTCTTGAGCCGATAAGACTTCTAGGGTTATTAGCCAAATCATTAGGGTTTTCTCTTTCTTTCCGGAGTCTTCTATTCTCGTCAGGTTCACACGTGGAGGTAAATAACTCCCGCAGCTAACATAATATTAACACTCCCTCCTAGCTAGGGAGGTATTTTAGGTAATCGTCTTGAGCACAAAAAAAAAACATACCATTTACCCGGTAGCATCAATATAGTCGTCCAGACTATCTCATGACTAGATCATGAGCATCACCATCACCATCGGTTGCATCATCTCTCGAAACCATACTTCATTTGAGTAATTAGATATGATGCTGGATAAGTCACTCACACCATAGAGTGATACAAGAGCCACTCTTATAATCTAGAGGAGTAAATGCCATGAACCAATTTTCGTCTGAAAAATCTTTGTTCATCATTCATCTGGATGGTGATTATTTTCAATAAACTGTTGATAGTCTTCAAGGCAGTTAAAACAGAAATAGAACACAACTGTGTCTATCCATAGAAGTACATAACTACAATCCAGTGGTTCACTACCACACCAAGTAACACACAAGTACTTGATCAACAACGTATATTCACGAACAATGGAACATATCCACCATACTAGTCTTCATATACTATCATACAGTCTTCATAACAAACATCTGATAGCAACCTGCATAGAAACAATGTTATGATATATATTGAATTGTTTGGGCCAATCTTTCACTCACATCTGTGAGCTCTGAAAGAATATCTGCCTCACGAATAGTGGAACATATCCACCACAGTAGTCTATATCTACTGTCTTCATAACAAACATTTGATAGAAACCTGTACAGAAACAATGTTATTCTATAAACTAATTTGTCTGGGCCAATCTTTCACTCACATCTATGAGCTCTGAAAGAATATCTGCCTCAAAATAGTGGAACATATCCACCACAGTAGTATATCTCTACTGTCTGGAGACAGGTAGTCTCCATAACAATCATCTGATGCCATCTTGCATAGAAAATATTGTTAAAAATAAACTGAATCATTTGGGCCAATCTTTCACTCACGTTTGTGAGATTTGAAAGAATATCTGCCCTCATCAGCAATGGGTTATCTTCCCTATTCTTCTCAAACAAGGAAGAAGGATTGTTTCTGATTTCTGAGCCTGGACCATTCATCACCTTGGGCCATTCTTCCTACACTAATCAAAGTGCACCCTGGACATAATGTATAAACCCTAACGAATGTTTGGACCATTCCCCACCCCGGGCCATTCCTCCTACACTAATCAAAGTGCACCCTGGAGAGAATGTATAAACCCTAAGGAATGAATGTCCTGGACCATTCCCCACCCTGGGCCATTCCTCCTACACTAATCAAAGTGCGCCCTGGAGAGAATGTATAACCCTAAGGAATGTCTGTCCCTGATTGTTGAGCCTGAACGATTCCCCACCCTAGGTCATTCCTCCTACACTAATCAAAGTGTGCCCTGAAGATAATGTATAACCCTAAGGAATGACTGTCCGGACCATTTCCTCCGTTGACCACAAGAGGAAAAGACTGTCCTGCATCAACCTCCAAAATAGACCATTCCTCATGTTAACCACAATGAGAAATCGTTGTCCGGCGAGGCGGGCCAGTCTTCTTGAGTAACCCTCAAGAAGAGAGACTGCCCTAGACCACTCCCCATGTTAACCACATTGGGAAGTCGCTGTCTATGATACATCAGCAAGCTGGACCATTTCCCATGTTAACCACAATGGGAAATTGCTGTCTATCAGAAATCTCAATCCACTTTCTGAACATGAAAGAATCTGTCCAATCTGGACTATTTTTCAATCACAAAGATAAATGTTTCAATAATATTTTCAAGTGCTCCCTCCTAACTTGGAGAGTCTTCCCTTTCAGCTAAGGGAGTTATTTTCATGATCCCCATCTTCTCTCGGAAATATGCAAACTTTATTCTGGATAGAGGTTTTGTCAGAATGTCTGTTGTCTGCTCGTCAGTGGGGATATATTCGAGCTTTACCTCTCCTTCTTGGACTTTATCTCGAATAAAGTAGTATTTGATCTCAATGTGTTTTGACCTTTCATGAAACACAGGCTGTTCTGATAATCTTATACAACTTTGATTATCACAATATATTATGGTCGCTTCTGGAATTTGATCAAATAAATCGGAGATTAACTTCCTTAACCATATTGCTTCAGTGCATGCTTCACATGCTGCCATATACTCTGCTTCTGCTGTGCTGAGTGCGACAAACTTTTGTTTCCTGCTGCCCCAAGATATCATAGCTGAGCCCAAGCTGAAACACATACCTGAAGTGCTCTTTCTGTTTTTTGCACTTCCTGCCCAATCTGAGTTTGTGAATCCATGAAGCTGTATATTGCTGGATGCGGTATATCTCAAACCATAGTTTATTGTTCCACGAATATATCTTAATACATGCTTTGCAACTATCCAATGCTCATGTCTTGGTTCCACCTGGAACTGGCTTAGTGTATTCATGACAAAGCAAATGCCTGGTCGAGTATTTACCAAATACATCAATGACCCAATTAGTTGTTGATATAGAGATGGATCTACTGGATCAGAATCTGGAACTTTCACTTTTCTTATATCCGCATTCATAGGAGTGTTCATGGACTTACAATCCATCATTCCAAATTTCTGAAGGATCTTTATTGCGTACTTTCCTTGTCCAAGGAATACTTCACCACGCTTCTGCCATACCTCTAGTCCCAAGTAATAATGCATGAGACCTAGATCTTTCATATCAAATTCAGAAGCTAATTCCTTCTTGCACTGGATAATG
>SNQJ01S0001987.1:111991-132688 GCA_010110895.2 Picea sitchensis | reverse complement strand
AGTCTTTTATTCTCGTCAGGTTCACACGTGGAGGTAAATACCTCCCGCAACTACCATAATATTAACATCCCGAGCTTGGTATGAGAATATGCACAATTTTCTGATCACTTCATGGTTCTAGTGTTGTCATTTTGATCTTAGTGTTTACACTATAAGACATGGCATTGATATCATGATTTTGGTTTTGTATGTGGATGACTTAATTATCACACATAGTTCTTCATCCTTGATTATGAATGTTCAACAAGCATTGATGGAACAATTTGATATGAGAAATCTTGGTCTTTTGCACTATTTTCTTGGTCTATAGGTTGTTCAGTCTTCAAAATGAATCTTTATTTTTCAGTAGAAGTATGCCCTTGAATTACTTCAGTTCTTTGGCATGGTTGATAGTAAGTCGACATCTACTCCATTACGGCCAGGGGTCACCTTTTCTACCAATTTCTCTTCATCATGAGTCAATCTGTTTCTGTATCAACAACTAGTTAGGAGTCTATTGTATTTGACTCATGTCCTGACATCTCCTTTGCAGTTGGGCTTGTATCTCAGTTCTCTCAGGATCCTCATGAGAGCCACTGGAAGGAAACTAAGCACATTCTCAAGTATATTTGGGGCTCTACTAAGCCTGGCATTTAGGACACCTTGGGTGATTCTCAACTTGAGGGTTTCATTGACTCTGATTGGGTTGGTTCTGTTTATGATCGAAATTCCACTTTAGGATTTGTTTATCACCTTGGGTTTGCTCCTATCACCTGGTCTTGTGAAAAGWAATCAACAATTGCATTATCATCTGCAGAGGCTAAGTATCATGTTGTTGTTCTTGCTAGTCAAGAATTCCTTTGGCTTCAACATTTATTGATAGAGTTTGACATTTCACAGGATTATCCCACTACTATTTGGTKTGATAATCAGATTACCATTCACATCTCTCGCAACCTATTTGAGCATCAAATGACAAAGCAGACTGAGATTCACATGCACTTCATTYGGTAGCTCATCCAAGGTGATGTTCTTTGCTTGGAGTACGTTCCTACTAAAGAGCAGGTTGCTGACATATTCACTAAACCTTTGGCATCCCCTTGTTTTCTTTTGTTACGATCGATGCTTGGGGTGAAGGAAGTTGTCTTTGGGGGTCATCTTGAGTCTTCATACCTTCACATTTTATTCTCTTTTGGGGAGGATTTTTTTCCTATGGATTTTTCTTCTTTTCTCCAGTTATGTGACTTTGTACATGGGTACCTTATCAGGCCTTGTTGCTGAGACCCATCTTTGTTCTTCTTTGTTTCTCCCTAAGTTTTTCTTATGGGGGGGTGTTATTCTGTTTGTTTAAACCATACATATTTCTAAACACATGACAACTTGTGTGATAAGCTCACATACATTCTCTCTTTAACTTTCCAAATAATCTTTAGGTATTTGTTGGGCCTCCTCAATCGTATATATTGAGGACTCTCTCATGTATTCTGATCTAGCGAAGATCAACATATCACCTCTTCCACCTCTTCTCCTATAGGAGGTTTGATTTTGTAGTCCTTGACATATGTATTTTTCATAGTACAGTGAGTAACCCCTTTTGGTTCATGTCTCTCTTACCTCAATTGTCTATGTAACTAGGCACTACTTGCATATTTGCTTACACATTATGACACCAATTATGACGTATGAAAGCATTTTGTCTTTTACAAGTATAATGTAGGAAATTATTTTATTTTATTTAATCATTGGAGATTTCCAAATAGCAAATAGCTATGAAAGTGAAGAGAAAAGTAAAATATTTTTTGAGAATAATTTTTTATAGTTATACAAATAAAAGAAAAATCCTTTTTTTAGATTATTTTAAAGTGGACCACAATTTTAAAGAATAAAGTTTCATAGTCAAAATTTCCATTAATCAAATCAAACTATAACTTCTAACAAAATTATTATTATATTTAAAATTAAATTTATCCAACATACTATTCATTTGTCTAAATGCATAAAAATAATTAATAAAATATATCTTTAAGAATTCCTATTATATTTGAAATTAAATTTATCCACTTATACCTACTATTCTTGTCTCTCTCCATGCATAAAAATAATCAATAAAATATATCTTTAATCGTATTAAAGAGGTGCATCTTCAAGTTGTAAATATTGATGCTTATTCTAGTCCCATTAGAGTAAAATAATGTTTAAATGGAAAAATAACATGTGATAGTAATATTTGAAAATGATTATTTGTTCGTTTTTCAAGTTGTTGACCTAAAGCACTAGGATGGATAATTCCAAGTTAGAGACCAGTGAAGATAAAATTTCACTATTGGATATAAATAGTGAAAAGATTTCAATAACCCTTTCCCAATATGGAGAAGATGAATATCGAAAACCATTGGTGTGGTAGGAAAAAGTGAGCCATATATATAATTAAAGGATAAAAGAAATAAAAGAAATATTTCTATAGAGAAAAGTCACTAACACCTTTCCCTAGTTGTACTTTTAAAAGAAATAAAAATAATAGTTCTATAGAGAAAAGTCACTAACACCTTTCCCTAGCTGTACTTTAGAGAAAATCTATGTATGGATAAAAGTAGCATGGAGAATGGCAAGTCAATTATTCTCATAGATGGAGAAAGATTAGCTCCTTATAATCATATTTAGGTGATTGATATGACCATAGCATACTAGCATATTAATAAAGCATAATTAAGAGAAACTTTTTCCATACTATTTTTTATTGTTGTTATTTTTAGGGATTATAAGAATTCATTAAATATGACAAATATGTAGAAGGGTTAATTGATTCTTTTCATAGCTGGAGAAGGAATGACTAAGCCTTCTATTGTCTATTTCTAATCATGTTAAAGAATAATGTTAGGTTAGAATATTGATAGCCAAATGATTCCAAGGAAACAAACCAATGAGACACTTTCAAGGAAGCAAAGAAGAAGTCAAAAGAAAAGGGAAAGAAGACATCAACCATTGTATATTAGTGCAAGGATCCAAGCAACCACTAAAACCATTATAAATCAATGGTCATACCAAAGATAAGTGTTGGAAGCTACATCTAGAACTAAATCCAAAGAAATATAAGGAGGAGACGAAGAAGAACAACATGTTGGCCATGGAATTAGACAACTAAAAAAATTTAGTGTTAGATGGCAAGATTGATTGCTCTACAATGTAGAAGAAGGAACCTAAATAACCTCCAACCCAAGGAAGAGAAGAAGATGATTAAACTCCTCCATGTCAAGGTCCGAGTTAATAATAAAATGGTGGATACTATATTTGATTTTGGTTCGCAAGACAACCTCATAGTAAAGGATTTGGTGATTAAGCTTTGATTGGAAGTTCATGACCATCCTTTCCCATTCCTATTGGGAGAGAACAAGGATGTAGAGTTCAAGGTCAGTAAGTAATGTAAGATTAAATTTTCCATAAGTGAATTTTTTTTTAATGAAGTGGAAGTAGATGGGTACCACTTAGTGTTTGTGGTGTAGTGTTTAGAATCCCCTACATGCACATGGAGGATGTGATATTCATAAGGACAAAAAAACAATACTACTTGGTAAATAATGGGAAGCCCTTCATCATTAATGCACCCAAATTTAATTCCAATATCTCTCTAGTAAGTGTGAACCAAACAAAGAAACTGATTAACTCAAGTAGGAGGTTTGTACTATCCTTCTTTAGATATATTTAGTTGGGAAATGAATTAATAAAACTAAGGTCATCTCTAGAAGGATCTACTAAAAAGTAGAAACACTAGTTAGAGGAGCTTTTGTAGTCATAAAAAGAAGTGTTCCAAGAGCCTAAAGTGTTAGCATCTGAGAGGGAAGTGCAATATGAGAAAACTATGACCTAACTCTCCATTGTCAAACATAAGACTATAAAAACTATTCATACTTAAAGTGGATGAAGTAAAGTAACAAATGCAACAAATGTTGGAGTAAAGTGTAATTCAACCAAGTACCTAACCTTGTGGGTCACTTATCATCATAGTTACGAAGAAGGATGGGACTTGGTGAATGTATATCAACTACATATATTTGAAATAAGATCACTCTCAATAATTGGACCCTCTACTTTGAATTAATGACTTGTTATATTTGTTATAGCACGTCAACTACTTCACCAAGTCGGATCTCAAATCGAGATAACATTAGGTATGGGAAAAATAAGAAGAAACTTAGAGGACCACCTTCAAGATAAGGTGAGGTTTATATGAATGATCAATAATTCCTAAGTTTTATTTAATGTACCAACTAAATTTGTGTGTTTGATCAATGATGTATTACAATCATTTAGATTCATTTCCAATAGTTTACTTAGAGGATATATTAACTTTTAAGTCTATCTAGGAAGAGCATATCTCACATCTCATGAAAGGTGTTAAAGACCCTAAAAACACCAATTGTTGGAAAAATTTAAGAAATGTGAATTTTCCTAACAATACTTGGTGTACTTAGGATACATGATTAGTGGAGGGGAACTCAATATTGATCCTGTGAAGACAAAGACCATCATCATCAGGCCAATTCCTACCAATGTCATTAAAATAAGGAGCTTTGAGGGAGAACCATAATACCTTTAGAAGTTTATAACATCCTCTTTAGTTGTGGCTACACTACTCCATACCATAACAACCAATGACAAGAATTTCCAGTGAGGAAAGAATCGGTAGATTACTTTTGAAGAGGTAAAATGAAATATTAACCTAACACCAATTCTCACATTGCTCAATTTAACAATACTACATTTGGGTGCCAAATCCAACATTGATCTCTAAAACTTATGACAATAACCAATAGTGACATTGAAAATTATTATAAATTTCAAAGATTTATTTATTTATTTTTAAGCGTTTTGATCAAGATAAAAATGAACCTACCAACATCCCTCTAACACATTATAATACCAATATCAAAATGCCATTTTGTAGTGTTGAGATAGTCAAATTTGATAAAGTTAACTCTAACCATGTCAATGGAACGTCACTAGACTATTGTCTAAGTAAAATCTATTAAAAATTGAGAGATATGATAATGATTATGTCATACTTTCAACAAAGCTTGAATTCTCTACATAATCTAAATTTTCATTAATTAAACAACTTGAAAACAAGTTTTGAATTCTATATGTATAGAATTCTTTAAATATATTTATATACTATACTAATATTACTTCAATTGATTTTAATATAATAGATACCAATCTCACATGATTGTAATTTGAGCACCATTCCTAAGTTAAAAGAGCAACATGGTGATAATAAATGTTATTACCCTTGCCACATGAATGGACCGATGTCTATATGAAAACTATTAAAACCCTAAAGATATGGAATTATTGTGCCATACTTTCAATAGAGTGTGGATTCTCTACATGACTAAACTATCCTCAAATAAACAAATCGCAAGAAAGTTTTGAATTGTTAGAAGGTTCTTCTAAAATCATCTCATCAATTTTTATATTAGCGTTTTAAACCAAGATAATGTGATCCATCATCAAGAACAACTTGTAAGGAGAATATGAAACTTTAAAAGGTATATTAATATGAAATGGATGTCAAAAAGGAGGAAATTAAAATTGCGTCAACCTTTATTCCAATTGGGTTTGGTTTATATATAAAGGTTAAATTAATTATATCTTTATATATTATTGACTAAATAGATAGAGGAAATTATTTATATATTTTTATATATAATTATATAGAGTTTTACATATAAATAGTTAGATATGTATAACTAATTTATATATAACTAATTAGATATGTATAATTAAATATAAATATATAATAATAGATTAAATTATATAGATTAAAATTATTTAATTCTATTTCACAGAGTGAGGAGTGAGTTTAGGTTTATGTTTATTTTATTTCATTTATGTTACCAAGGAATTCCTGTATATAAATATAATCTCTATAATATAAAGTTGTTTATTTTCATAATTTTAGTATATAATATTTTAAAAGATAAATTATATATATATATATATATATATATATACATATATATATATATATATATATATATATATATATTTAAGTGGATTTTTGAAATGTCTTTGGGAACCTTGGGAATGTTAGGAGCGTGGATCTGATGCATTAGTTTTTGAAATGTGGGAACCTTGGGAATGTTGGGAACGTGGATGCGAGTGTCCGGAATGAGTAGAAGTTTTTCTCAAATTTACAGGAAACGTGAATTTGAGAGCGACAATAATATATATTAAAAAATTTATTAATAAGATTGGATGTGCGAGAAGGATTATTGGAGGACCTAGAGATTTCGTGGAAATATTACACTCACATTCAAAGATTGGACTATGAGGAGGTTCCTTTTCATTATCATCGTTGTCGCAACTATGGCCACTTAGTGATAAAATGTCACCTATCATTCCAACATTTGTTAGGAAAGGGGACGGTGGGTCCTGGAAAGAATAAAAATATCTCTCTGGAAGAGGATGTGAAAAATGTCCAAAAGGTAGGTGACACAAATCAAATGATATTTGAAATGGGTAGTGTTGAGACTCACATCTCAGGGTTGCAAGCTTCGTTAGAGGATTTTCAAAAGGCATTTGTCCTATAAGTTTCGAAGGTTGCTCAGAAGTCATTCATGGAGTACTATGACATTAAAGAGTGAAGGTTGTGATGATGACCATGCGGGCACCAGTTCCGGGCTTCAGTTTCTTCTTGACTAATGAGTCATCAACCTATTTACCCCCTCTAAATTTGACTCCCCTTCGTTTTTTTAGTGGGTCGGGGCATTTTAATGGGAAGGGTTTACCACTAGTTGAAGGAGGGTCCTTCACATCTCAAAAACAATTCTTTCCTCAATACCCATCTTGAAACCAATGTTAGTGGGGATTCTTCCTCGCCCTGTTTAGAACCTCCCATTCTTTCATAGATGAATGTGTCCCCTCAAACTTCAGAAGAAGTAGCTAGTGGATATAACCTTCAGTCGAGAGGGACTACAATATATTCATGGGCTCGGAAATGGGTTGGGGACCTAGGTCATTTACCTTCAGGCATTAACAATGGGAGGTGAAGGGGAAGATGTTCCTTTCTCTCCAAATCTTAGGAAAGAGAAAGAGTGGATATGGTAGATGGAAAACAAATACCCATTGAAGGGGTGCTTAGAGCAGCGAGAGCCCTTTCCAGGGTTACTTGATGAAAATACTTTCTTTCAATCGTCAGGGTTTAGCAAGCCCACCCAAAAAATGTTCCTTCAATAGGGTGGTTGGATCAATTCATCAAGACCTCATTTTATTATAGGAGACGTTGGGGGAAGGGTAATTTTTCTGCAAATTTTTGGAAGTGATGTTTAAGGGTTGGTGTTTTTTTGCATTAAATGTTAAGAGTCACTTGAGGGGTTTGGAAACAGGTTGGAACCCCCCAAAATTGAAAGTTACTAACCAATGGTCCCTGGATTCAAATCTGGGTCTGGAGGTTACCTCACAAGATCTAGGCTTGAGTCTCTTGGATGTAAACATCTATGGACCATATGTAGAGGGGGTTAATTTTTGAGATTCTTTGTTGCAGAAGTCACTTTTAAAGGTTGAAATGTTGTTCTTGGGAGGGGACTTAAACTTTTCATTGGGAGAGGGTGAAGTATGGGGCCCACGTGCGACTAGGAATTCTTTGAAAAACTGCTTTGTGCAAAAATTTGATGAAAGAGGTCTGATTGATGTGGAACCAACAAAAAATCAATCCACCTAGAGGAACAAAAGGTTTGGGGAGGAGAACATAGAAAAAATATTAGATCGATTTATGGTATCAGAGAAGCTATTAGATATTTTTTTTAGAGTCAGACATTGGGTTGATAGTGGGGGTGAATTAGATCATTAGGCCATTGTGATGGAATTGGAAGGGAGGGTTCAAAAAGTAGGGATCCCTTTCAAATTCTTCTCTGGATAATTATGACAGGAAGAGTTCCTGGAAATGGTAAAGAGTAAGTGGATTCCTTTGGTCGAAGCAGGGAAAACCTCTGCATCATTACAACTTACTGCCAATTTGAAAATCCTAAAGTAGGATACCATTGGTTAGGCTCATCAAAAGTGTTTCAAATATGAACAAGCTCTTAGGGAGGTGGAAGAGAAACTTAGATCTATCTATGAGTTGAAGGAAGAAGGTTATGGATCGTATGAAGCGAAATCAGTCTTGTTGAACCTAGAATCTTAAAGGAAGAGGTTATTGGATGAGATGGAGGAGTCTTGGCACTTAAAAATCGTGGCACTATGGTTAAAATGAAGGGATGAGAACATGCAAGTTTTTCATCCCTATGCCAAGGGATGCAAACTTAAAAATATGATCTGGCACTTAAAAGGAGCTAATAGAAGGGTTGGAAATCTTAGGAAGAGACCATTTCTAGGCCTTATACAAAGCGAAGGAGAGATATTTTATAGAATACATTGTAAGGATTACACAGGGATTTCCAAATTTCGTCTCTGAGGATGACAATCAAAATTTGATGGAAGAAGTATCAGAGGAAGAACTCAAGGTAGTCCTCAAAATATTTCAAAAAGGAAAAAGTCTGGAGTCGGACGAGTGGCCTATTGAATGCTATCAAGGATTTTATGAGATGCTTGGGAAAGACCTTCTAAGGGTTGTCGAAGAATCTAGAGTGGAGGGGAAGATGTTGGCGCCTTTCAACTCTACCTTCATTGCATTGATACTAAAGGAAGATAACCCTCATATGTTCAAAAATTCTAGGCCTATCTACCTGTGAAATAACATATACAAAATTGTGGTTAAGGTTATTGGAAAAAGAATCAAAACTCTACTATCAAAATCAATATCCAGTGAACAATTTGGATTCTTGGAAGGGTGATTGATCCAGATTTTACGAGCATAACAAAATGAATACATATTATTAAAAGATGCTTAACAAAAAATAATAGAGATATAGTAAAACTGGTTTTCTATTCAATAAGGAAATAAGATGAAAATGTAAAATGCACAAAAAACAAGCTTGTTGGAATGGTTGCGGCTTATCTCTGAGAAGAGATGTGACGGTTGTGCTCATTCGCAAGAATATGGTTACAATGAGGCTCTGAAGGCCTTTTACAATAAATAGGAATGTCAAAAACCCTATACATCCAAAAACCTAACCCTAGGAGATCAAAAGTCATGTGGGCCCCGTTTGGGTAAGTTAGTACATCAACTTCCCGGGGTTGTAACTTTTGCATACAATCTCCGGTTTAGGCACACGATATCCTGTTGGAAAGGTCTAATCGAGAAGACAAATTTTCAACTGGCCCAAATAAGTGCCTTTGGCAGTCTCCTGTGTCCAAAATCCCCCAAAAACGTCGTTTAGGGCCTCAAAACGACCCTGGAAGTTTGGAACCCGAAAAACTGCCGAAAAACTACTAAGGTGGAAAATTATTTTTCAAGCCAGTTGAATAGGTGGGTGGCCACTGATATCCACTTGGATCAATCCTCCATCCTTAAGAAACAATGGTCTCCATTGCGTTGAGTTCCCCCATCAAATGAGGAAATTTTTGCTGAATTTGGCCCTGGGTGAGCCTCTTGCCTTGGTGCTGGAATTGCCTTGCTCTGATGACTCGATAAAGCTAGATCCTTTGTTGTCAAGTGCCCTTGATCTATGTGTCCAAAATATGCTCACTAGATTCCTGATGCACACATTCAAGGTTGAGCTCTATTGGTGTCAACTTCTCTGCTATCTCTGAGGTGTCTAATAATGGTGGGAAATTTGGACGAAGGAGAGCCACGTTGAAGACTGGATGCAAACAAAGGAAGGGGGGAATGTTGAGCTCAAAATAATTGTCACCCATAGCCTTGGTGATTGTGTACGACCCATAACGGAGTGGGTGAAGCTTCTGATGGGGCCCTGTAAGGCGTTCTTTCTGCAAATGCAACCAAACTTTATCGCACACTTGAAACGTATGTGGCACCCGATGTTAATCATGGCATTGCGTGTACTTGGCATTAGAATTATGTAGAATATACTGAACCTGTTGGTGGATTTCTTGGATCCTCTCAATGAACCAGGTGGATTTGTCAACTTCTGGTGGAGCAGTGGACGAGTCGGTTGAGGTGGTTGCCAGGGGTAGTGCAACATCCATGGGGCCCAATGGCTAGAATCCCAACCCCACCTGAAAGGGTATGTGGCCAGTTGAGCTATGCAGGGCTCGGTTGTAGCTATGCTGGACATAGGGAAGAATCTTATCCCATGTGTGGGGGTGTTTTGAATTGTACATGTGCAGGATATGTACGACCATCTGATTGATGACCTCAGTTTGGCCATTGGTCTGGGGGTGGAAAGAAATGGATTTGGTGAGCTTGGTATCCAGCAGTGACCAGAGGCTTGACCAGAATGAGATGATGAAAAGACTGTCATGATATGAGATAATGATTTGTGGGATCCAAAAATGTACCCATACTCATTCAAAGAAGATCTTGGTACTGGCTTCTGCTGTGATGTTCTTCTTGCAGGCGACGAGAATCACCATATTGGAAAAGCGATCAACAACCACAAAAACACAATCATTTCCCCTCTTGGTGGAAGGGAGACCCAACATGTAGTCCATTGAGATGGATTCCCACAACATGTTAGGAGTAGACAGAGGGGTGTACATGCCATGTTTCTTAGTGGTCGGTTTGGAAATAGTGCAAGCGGTGCAGGAACTGATATACTTTCCAACATCCTGTCGAAGTTTAGACCAGTAGAAATGTTTATGTAGCACTGCCACTATATTTTCGATGCCAAAGTGTCCTTCCACCCGACTGTAGTGAGCTTCCCAAATCAACTTCATGCAATCACTTGATGGAACGCAGAGATGGCCCATACGACACGACAACCCGTCCTGAAGATGGAAATTAGAAACCATTGAGTTGGCGCCCAACATTTGGTAGGTGGTGGAGAATTTAGGGTCTGTCTCATAGAGGTGGGGCCATCCGGAGGTCTCGTGGCCACAAGATTCTAGCACCGTGGTGAGTGTCACGACTGGAGGTCAGATGAGGCAGCCAACAACTCAGTTGGTACTTCCTATTTTATACTTGATGTTGAGGTGGAACTGTTGTAAGTATGTTGACCAACTCTTATGGTGGTCATTCTATAATTTTCCTTGGGTATGCATGAACTGTAGCGGCTTGTGATCAGTGTGGATGACTATCTCCTTCCCAAGAATGTAATGTCTCCACTGGCGGTAGGATTTCATAATGGAGTACATTTATTTGTCGTAAGTAGGGTACTTATAAACAATATCTGATAATGTCTCACTATGATATGCCATGGGGTGGCCGTGTTGAGTGAGAACAGATCCCACAACATAGTTTGAAGCATCTGTCTCAATCTCAAAGGGATGTTGTAGGTCCAGTAATGAAATTACCGGGGATGAGCACAAATGCTTCTTCAAGTCATTGAAGGCTTGTTTTTTGGACATGCCCCACATAAATTTTTCCTTACCACCACCCTTTGATTACTTGGCTGATGGGCCATGCGATATGAGAGAATCCCAACACGAACCTGCGATAGAAATTGGCGAGGCCCAAGAAGCTCCGAAGTTCAGTGAGTGTGGTTGGCGTTGGCCAGTCACGAATGAACTGTATCTTGGTTGGATCCACATGAAAACCATGTTGATCAATGATGTAACCTAAGTAATGGACCTTGTCTATGTCAAAGGAGCATTTTTCCAAGTTTGCATATAGTTTGTGCTTCCACAGGGTGTACAGAACCTGCTAAATATGCTGCAACTGTTCCTCCCAAGTCTTGTTGTAGATGAGGATGTCATCCAAATAAACCACAACAAAAGTATTGGTGAAATGTTGTATGATATCATCCATCATCCTAATAAAAGTTGCTGGAGCATTTGTAAAACCAAAGGGCATGACCAACCATTCAAAAATACCTTATTTTGACTTGAAGGAAGTCTTCCATACATCTGTCTGTTCGATTGGGACCTGGTGGTAGCCAGACTTCATATCAATCTTACTGAAGTATTTTCCCCCCATGAGTTGATTAAGGAGGTCGTCGATTCGAGGAATCGGTTACCGGTTTCAGACTGTGATTTTATTCAGGGCCTAGTAATCAATGCAGAGTCACTAGGTCCCGTCTTTCTTCTACACCAACACGATTGGGATCCCACAAGGTGATGAGATGGGATGGATGTGCCCCTTGTGGAGCAGTTCTTGGATCTACATCTTGATCTTCTCTTTTTCTAACAAAGAGCGGTGGTGGACTAGCCCATTGGGTAGCAGTGTGCCTGAGGTTAGATCGATGGGATGATTGACTTGGCAGTGCAGAGGTACCTCGATAGGAGAGGAGAATATATATGAGTAATATTCCATGACCTTGTCCATTTTCTTCTGTTGTGTGGAGAGATCAACCACAGAGGCCTTGGATATGGCTACGATGTTTCGCTCACTCTAAGAGCGAATCATGAAGAAGACAAATTTCCCAGTCTGAGAGATGACCTTCTTGCATTGCTTGGCAAAGATCAAGGAAATAGAACTAGGAGGGGTTGTCTCGGGTATCTTGTACAATTTCCTATTCAAAGTAATAATAACACTACGAGGGCTAGAATCATATACAACATGAAGTTTCCATAAATAAGGTTTTCCCAAAAGAACATTACAAACTTCGAGAGGAGAAACATCACACAATACCTCGTCTTTGAAGGGCTTGATGTCATACAAAATTTAGCATTGTTGGCTGACGTGAAGATCGCTTCCTTGGTGAAGCCATCCAATGGTGTAGGGTTGTGGGTGTGACATTATCGGCAGGGCCAACCGCTTGATGAAGTCTACTGAGATAAAGTTCTTCTAGATACCATTGTCAACGATGAAGTGAAATAAGGTTCCTTTTACCCACATCTGTGAATGGAAGAGGCGCTCTCCTTCTTCTGGCTCATCTGGTTCACCAGGCTGGAGCTTGGTGGTAGCAATGGTGGCATTGGGTTTCGCGTCAATGATACGTCTTCCTCTTTTTGGTTCTGACTTAGAGTCAGAACCCACATCTGATTCAGAGGCTTTCACATCGGCCACCAAAGACTACTTTGAGTGGCAGTCAACACTGTTATGCCAAAGGCTCTTATGGAAGTCACACCATTTCCCAGTATCTTTCTTTGTTTTTCTGGTGTCCTTTGCTTGCAGCTTGGACTGGTTGTCCTAATACTTTCCATCTTAATTCTTTCCTTTTTTATATGGGTTGGGGCCTCCCTTTCCTGGCTTTTTCTGTGAGGGGTTCCCAGGCCCAAATTGTCACGTCTTTTGTTTGAGCTTTTGCTTGATTTTGTTGACATATCTGTAGGTCGCGCCCAAGGACAAGATGTTCATAAATTCCATTTTGGTCTAGATGTATCTATGCAAATCAACGTGATACTTGAGCACCATATGTCACTCTGAATATTTGATACTCATCTTGGTGCACAAGGTATGGAAGATATTTGTGACCTCTGGCACTGCTTGGTCTCTTTCTTGCCCTAGTGTGGTCCATTTGGTATACAAGTCGTCATAAATTTCGACAGGGTAGTATTTTTCCTTAATAACATCCTTGAATGATTCCCAGGTGGTCATGACTGTAAATAATTAGGGTTCCTTTGTTTTCTTTTTTCTCACAGAAATTTTCCCACCAATCTTTGACATGAGGAATGACTTTGAGGAGGACAAAAGTAATCTTTTCTCTATTCGAAAAGTTATGGACATAAAAATACCCTTCTAGTATATTCAACCACTTGTACACAACATCCACGTCTATCTGACCTTGAAATATAGGAATATTGAATTTGATTTGTACCTTGAAGGGGGTGACGCCTCCACTCGAGGAAGATGTGTTCCCTGTTGGTAGTCGTCGAAGGATTTGCGTGAAACTATCCATCATCTCGTTCCTCTATTGTGTGAGGGATTCCTCAAGAAACATATTTAAAGGATCTCATGTCCCGCATTCTTTATTTTGTCCTTCCATGAGAGGTCGCTTGGGCGTGCGAGAGCTTTTGTCCTCAAGAGGAACAAGCTTGAGACCCAATTCTTTGTACCCTGACCTTGTTGGGGACATGTATTAAGACGACAAGGAGAAGACCACTCTGATACCACTGATCTAGATTTTATGAGCAGAATGAAATGAATACAGATTATTAAAATATGGTTAACACAAAATAACAGAGATACAATGAAACTGGTTTTCTGTTCAATAAGGAAATAAGCTGAAACTGTAAAATGCAGCGGAAAACAAGCTTGTTGGAATGGTGGCGGCTTATCTCTGAGAAGAGATGTGATGGTTGTGCTCATTCACAATAATATGGTTACAATGAGGCTCTAGAGGCCTTTTACAATAAACAAGAATGTCAAAAACCCTAGACATCCAAAAACCTAACCTTAGGAGATGAAGCGCCAAAAGTCATGTGAGCCCCGTTTGGGTAAGTTAGTACATCAACTTCCCAGGGTCGTAACTTTTGCATACGATCTTCATTTTAGGTGCACGATAGTCCGTTGGAAAGTTCTAACCAATAAGAAAAAATTTCGACTGGCCCAGGTCAGTGTGTTTGGCAGTCACCTGGGCCCCAAATCCCCAAAAAACGTCGTTTAGGGCCTCAAAACGACCCCAGAAGTTTGGAACCCAAAAAACTGCCAAGGTGGAAAATTGTTTTTCGAGCTAGTGTAATAGGTGGGTGGCCACCGATATCCACCTAGATTAGTGATAGATTCATGAGGTGATCAAAATAGTATAGGAAGGCCTTCACAGCGTAAAATCTTGAAATTTGAAAGAACGTGTCATTAAAATAGATCTTTCAGAGTCTTACGATCAAGTAAGTTGGCTCTATATCATAATTATGCTAACACATTTAGGGTTCGAAGTGCCTTTTATAAATTGGATTATGAGCTGCATTACTACTGTTTCATTTTTAGTATTTATTAATGGAGCAATGACTCCCTTCTTTCAGGAAGAAAGGGGCCTCCATCAAGGCTACCTGATGTTGTTTCTACTAGTGGTAGAAGGGATCGATCATTCAATTGAGGCAGGAAAGAGAGAAGTGGGTTTTAAGGGGATCCATGTTGCTAGGACTCTATATCTCTTCCATTGGTTATTTGTAGAGGACATACTAATTTTTTGTAACAGAATGAGAAGGGATGCTAGGAAGTTGAAGGATATAATGGACCTTTTTATTCGAGCCACTGGAACGATAATTAACATTGGTAAGTCCTCTATCTCCTCTAGTAACTTAGAGGATACATTCATCACCTTCTACAAGATCCTTTTCCCCTATGTTTTGATGGAACTAGACCAAGGTATGAAATATTTGGGATTTTACCTCAAAGCAAACAAGTATTGCATAGAAGGTTGGGGGTGATTGGAGGTAAATATTGAAAAAAGGTTATCTTTGTGGAGTCATAGGTGGTTTACTTGGGAGGGAAGGATTACTCTTGTAAAATAGGTTTTATAAGAGATTATGGTCTATTGGACATCACTTTCGTGGATTTTGAAAGGAACCCTTTGTTGGTTGTGGAGCCTGATTATCTTCTTTATTCAGAGGTCTTGTTTTCAGTAGTGTTTGGACCCCATTTCCTGATGAGGGGGTGTGTGGGAAGGATTGACTCCCCACTTATATCGCCAGAGGTGTCCATGGGGGGCGATGAAAGTATTTGGATCCCCCCTGTTGCGGGGGATTAAGGGACAGTGCCCCCAAAGTGAAATTTTGGGAAAAATTGCCTTGTAAAATATTGTAATTTTGTAGTTAATCTGGACCGTTCATTATAAGGTCGTAGATCTAATAGTAGAAGTTATGTTAGGATTTTTTTCCCTAGAAGGAAACCCTCTTTTCATGAGGGAATCATATTGCGACTATGTATCTGTGTGAATATTGTATTCTGAGAGAGAAAAGAACAGGAAGTTACAATGAGTGTGTTGTAGGTTGCATCCCTTCATTTTGCTAGATAATAATAAAGGAAGGACCTGGAAATTTCTCTGGTGGACGTATCCCACACTGGATGAACCATGTAGCGACGCTCCCATAATAGGTGAACCACATAGCCCACACTATAATATTCCACTTCCTTTGGTCCACCTATTATGAGAGCGTTGCTATCACGCCCTAAGTCATATTTCTAATCAAAACCAAAATTCCATGTGGAGGAAACGATGGTTGTCAGAAGATTGTTTGGAACTTGGTATGAGTGTAGAGATGCATGGACTCATTATGTGTCCATATTGTAGAGGTCACATGTTCATATTAGGGATTGGGGGGATGAGTTGGTTTGGGTGCTCTCAACATCCATAGTTTACACTCCAAAATAGGGATACATCCACCTGAATTCTGAAACTTCCTAGAGGGATGAATTTTGGTGGTGGAAAAGGCTTTGGAAGTTAAAATTTCTAGCAAAGGATCAAGTTTTTATGTGGTGTCTTCTCGAAAATAAATCATTCACATAGGACAATATACAAAAAAGGAATAAGGTGGGGCTAGGCTGGTGTACCTTATGTAAATTAGCTAAGGAATCAAATAGATATCTAACATTGAATTGTTCTTTCTTTGTAAGGGTTTGGAGGGAAATTGAAAAGTTGGTAGGTCGGGATTTGATTTGGAAAGGACAAAGAATCAAYGAGAGCCTTCAAATTTGGCTATCAAACCTAAACCATAAACTATGTAAATCTTTCCCGTTGCCAATGGCATGGGGGATATGGATTTCTCATAATCGATGTATCTTTTAGGATAGGTCAACTCCACCCTCGGTGATTGCAACTCAACGTCTAATCATCTTAACTTTCTACCCACAAGAGAAGGGCACACCAGGGATTAGTAATTCTATTCCAGAGATCATAGACAAGACACATCCCTGAGAATTTTTCAATGGGGCATGACAAGGGAACCCAATGCATTGTGGAGGTGGTGTGACTATGTCTTTAAATGATACAGATATATTTAATCTCAATATGGGTCTCAGCTTTGACAAAAAGAACTACGCAGAATTATCCTCACTAAAACTTCTCATTTTGTTCGTGCTGGAAAAAGAAGTCACATATATACAAGTTTTTTGTGACTCCTTGAATGTGATTTACTGGGTGAATAAATATCATAGACGTGTGGAGATTATTTTACTCACTCTGCTTGAAAATATTCAATATTTGGTGAAAAAAATTGACACATTTGTGCTTACACATTTTTACAAGGAACATAACAAAGAAGTCGACTAGCTATCAAAGGCAAGGATTGTGATGGATTTCCTAGTTCATTATGGAAGAAGTAAGCGAGAAACACTATGAATATTTCCATCCTCCTTTTCATGATGAAGTTGGTCGTTGAATAAAGAAACTTTATTAATAGGTTATGTTAGTGTTTTTTCTTTATCAAGTTTTTTCTTTAAAAATCTCATCTTCTTGACTATTTTTTTATGAAGAATTGTAAAATGAAGATACTGTTTTGAAGTACCAGAAGTTTAAAGAAATTATTTTCTCCATCTATCATATTGGTGAGGACATATTGGAGGACTGGTAAATCTGATATTTTTCTTATGTAATTCATCTTATGAATATAATGGTTAGTAAGAGTTTAAGAAGACCCCTTTTTACTATAAAAATACCCCTTACAGGGTATTTACGAATTTTTGTGCAGTAGTAGGCATTCATGCATCAATGCCTCTATAATAAGGCATATACAAAATGTAATTTTTTCTTTTACAAAGTAATAAAATTATTCTTTTTCTTTCTGAGGAAAAAAAAAGAATTACCTTGAGCTTACCAACGAAGGAAAAATTTACCTCCTTATCTTTTATTTATTGCAGAAATTCTTTTCCATTGATTAAAAACACCTTAGGACTGATTTCTTCAACTGTTCTTTCATCTTTTAATGGAAAGAGTGTATGCTTCTTTCCATCCTTTTCAAAGGTGTATATGTTTCTCCTTCCATCATGTATTGTCTTCTTGTCATATTGCCAACCCAAAAAAACATGACACACATCCATAGGCATAATGTCACAAAAGTACCTTGATTTTGTATCTCCCAATATGGAAATCGACTTTACATTGATCATTGACCAACAATTGATGTCCTTTCTGCAGCCATGACACTTTGTATGAAGTAGGATGTATTGTCTTATTCAAGCCCAAATTTTCAACCATCTCTGTAGACACCAAATTATCAGTACTTCCATTATCAATGACAACCTTACAACATTTACCTTTTGATTTACACATGGTTCTGAACAATGTTTTCCTCTGTGCCAATTCCTTAATCTCCTTGGATGGATTAAAAAAGACTATCTTCATTAGCAAAGACTCTCCAACCTCTTGTTCATTCTAATGCACAACTGACTTCACACTTTCTTCATCATCTTGAACAACATTTGCACTCCCTTGACTTGTGGAAGTATTTTCTGGACATTCATAAGATCTATGACCAAAATTATTGCATATATAACATCCGATAATTTTTTTTTTACCTATACCTCTTTGATAAGGTCTTATTCCTTTGAAATCACCACCTCATGATGAATTTTCTTGCTGGTATGAAATGTTGTCCTCTTCTTTTTGAGTTGGTAATATTCATCTACCACTTTGATGTCCTTTTCCCCTTGTCGAGATTTGACCTCTTCCTCTTTGAATTTTCTTCCTTGTCAACTTCTCCTCTACCTTGAGAGAAAACTGATATGCCTCCTAAAAAATCCTTGGAGCTAAAATGTTGATTTCATCCTGAATCTCATCTCTTAGTCCACTAAGATATCTAGTAACCTTTTCTTGGTTTTCTTCTATATGACTAGCTTTGATGTTTAATCTATAAAACTTTAATCTATAAAACTATCCAATATGCTCTTTAATTGTCATATATTTTTGCTCCATATTTTTCATTTGTATGAAAACATTGAGCTGATAATATTTGGGCTTGAATGTTTCCTTCAAATTTTTTATCATTCTATCCCATATTTTTATCTTTGTCTTTCCTTTGTTTTTCCTCTCATCTTGTACTCTATCCCACCAAAGATATGAATGACCCCTCAATCTAGTCACATCAAATTTAACTCTCATGTATTCATCAACAATTTCATAATCAAAATACTTATCCATAGCATTTATCCAGTCGATCAATTCTTCAATGTTCAAAATTCCTTCATACATAGGCACCTCCATCCTTGGTTTGGTACTCATTCTCAAGACTGATCTGAGAAGCCTCTTCTCTAGGCTCTGCTTACTCCTCTAGAAGTTCTTCTTCTTCTTATATGTCATCTGCATCCTGTGTGTCATCTCCTCTATGCTACATCATCTCCATGGATTCCATCCGTACTTGGAGGTTTCACATTTCCTCAAGAAATTCAACATTAGTAACAAGTATCCTTTGACCTTTTCCTCTTCTTCTAGCTACGAACACCATCTCTTAATAGATAATAATAATAAGTGATCATAATAAGTACTTATATAAATAATAAGTACTTATATAAATAATAAGTACTTATATAAATAAATAATAATAAAGAAGAATATAACAATTATCCTAAAGGGGCCATAACAAGTACTTATTATAGATGTTTGGGTAATTAAATAAAATGGTAAGATAAGTAACAACAATTTATGGAGAAACCCTAAAATATAATAAAGAATTGAATAAAGGATCCTAGGGATCAGTTTCTTTACCATTGATAGATTCTATATAAGGATGGAGAAGAAGGAATACATTATATTTCATTTTTTCTTGGGCAATCTAAGGACAATGCTAATAATATTTGGCATAGTAGTGGATTGAGGGATCAGGGGCTCTTAGTCATGATGATCGAGGGGTTGGTTGGGAGGAGAGTCATCCCCCACACTCTATTATGGCATTGACACATGCAGGATCAAGGATTAGAGTGCCACAGGTAAGTGGATTCCTTCAATTTCAAGTGCGTTACTCACTCCTCCTTATAAATTATGTAATCATTAGTCATGTATCTCTAATTTTATCTTTGAATGGTTGAAATTCATGGTGTTTATCTATTTATTTAGATTTTTTCAGATCTAGGGCCGAACAACTTCCATGAAATTGCATAATGTATTTCATGTGTCATTATTAAAAAGGTATGTGTGTGATCTTAACCATATCATTGACTATACCTTTATTCATGTGGAGACAAAGGATACTTCTAGGTGTATCTAGTGTGTATACTAGAAAATAAATTCATGGTGCTTTGGAATAGATCCATAGGGAAGGTGAAGGTCCAATGACCCTGCTACAACCCTAAATAATAAACATGGGAGCTAGAAGATACAATCTGGAAGGAATACCAACATCTATTTTGAATTTTTGATGTAAATATTATGGCGTTGGCTAAACGTTCTACCTTTTGGGTTTTTTGGCCGGAATCCGGCGAAGTAAATTTGGATAAAATCATTATTTTTTGTTGTTTAAATTTCATTTTTGAATGCATAAATGGATTCAGCATGATGAAAAACCACAGGGACAATCGAATTATACAAACTTAGCCACTCAAATATGCAGATCCAACCATTCATCACTGGATTTCGGGAAAAATCAAATGGAAAAAGTTGTCGAAAAACATCCAAGAGGTAGAACGTTTAGACTACTGCAAATATTATTGTACATATGCATGGTGATGTGCATCGAGGATAGTGCAAAAATTAGGGGGAGGGGAGTGCCCATAACCCCATGTAAGTTTTAAACCTGTGAAGTAAAGCAATGCATATAGATTCTTAAGCAAAACACAATTTAATCAATGGCTCATACACAGAGTACACAAAGATTTTATACTGGAAACCCTCAACTGGGAAAACCTTT
>SNQJ01S0001987.1:79934-108656 GCA_010110895.2 Picea sitchensis | reverse complement strand
ACTATCAGATCCCTTTGGTTTTTCAACCTTCTTAGACTTGCAATCTTTCTTATAATGCCCTGTTTTACCACACTTCCAACATTTCCTCAAAGATTTTCCTGGAGACTTAGATCTACCTGTAGATTTAGATCTCCACCCCGAAGACTTACTAGGGTTCCTGTCTTGGGTATGCCCTCTTTAAAATAAAGCATCTGTGCTGTGACCATCCATGCTTTTTCGCCTCATCTCTTCAGATAACAAAGATGCAACTACATCCTCATACTTCAATGTAGATTGAGTGGTACTACCTATTGCTACAACCAAATTATCCCAAGAGTCTAGCAAATAACATAACAAAGTAATACACTTATCTTCTTCTGCAATCGTAATATTAACATAGACAAGTTGACTTACTAGAGTATTAAAGGAATTTAGATGTTCTGTCACAGAATCTCCATCTTCCATCCTAAGATGATACAACTTCTTTCGAAGAAAAAACTTGTTTACCAAGGACTTTGATTGATACGAATTCCCCAACTTATCCCATAGTTCCTTGGTTGTAGATTCTCCTGAGACATTCAACAACACCGAATCTTCCAGGCAGAGTCGAATAGTACTCCTTTCTCTTCTGTCCAACTTCTCCTAATCTTCCTTCGACATACCAGTAGGTGGTGTACTAGTAGTTTGTGTACTGGTAGGTTGTGTACCAGTATCCTGTGTGCTAGTAGACGATGTACTAGTAGGCTGTGTACCCGGATCCACAACGATCCATTATTCTTTGTCTACAAGAAGGTCCTCAATTTTCAGCTTCCATAGCTCAAAGTTTTTATTGTTGAAATTATCTATCTCGATTCTAGAAGAACTCACCATTCCTCTTTCTGCACTCAAATCACCACTGCAAAAGCTTCGACTAAACCCAGGTTTATCACAGACCCAAGATAAACTTGATCTATCAAGATCGAGCCAAACCCTAAACAACAAAGGCATCATTCTGAAGCAAAAAACAAGCTCTGATACCACATATAAGTTTTAAACTTGTGAAGTAAAGCAATTCATATAGATTCTTAAGAAAAATAGAATTTAATCAATGGCTCATACACAGAGTACACAAAGATTTTATACCGGAAACCCTCAACCGAGAAAACCTTTCTTATATTCATTATATCAAATTTCACCATTCACCATACAATATATACAATGTTTTTAGGTATTCCATAGATACCAAAACCCTAATCCCTTAATCCGAGATCAATTTACAAAACCGCTAAAAATAGAAAAATCCGCTAAAAATAGCAAAAATCGCACAGGATCGTCAGACGCAGTTGTCATATCTGACGCACCCACCCACACACATGTAGAGAATATAACACATACCCAACAGAGTGCAACACCCCAATTTTAATCCTTGGATTAACATTGTATATCTGTGTAGATGATGAATGCTCAAGGGCAAAACGATGTAATATGTAAATATTGTACATTGAATGTTAATAATAAAAATACATCACTAACTGCAAACAAAGAAGGACAAAAATATGGGGGGGCTATGACTCCACAAGAGAGGAATGAAAGGGAGATTAGGGGGATCAAAATGGGGCTAAATAAAAATAACGATATTTTATTCCTAAGTATAATTCCCTTACCTTATTTTATCCTAAGTCATATCAACCTTGGGATGAGTTGCAAGTAAGATACATGGGCTTGTTAGGAAGACATGTGGTTAGTTGCGGGCATGCAAATATAACCCATGGTTTTTGGTTATTGTGTGGTATTTTACAAATAATTCTAAATGAAATACTTGTCTGAGAGCTAAGGTGTCATGACTGTATGACATTATGGGAAAGGAATCCATGTGGAAAATCATGACCTTGTGTGAAGGGAATTGTTGCCATTGAGAAACTCCCTTACAATTGAGAATTCATGGAGTCCCTAGTAGAGATATTTTCCGGTTAATCTATGATGGAGCCATGGAGGGAAGTGGTATATCCCAAGGGATTGTGAGACAAAGAAGGGGATCCCATTATTTGGGTTTTGCAAGTTGAAGGAGAAAGAGAGTTGTTGGATTGGGATTGTTGTGAGAGTGTACAGCTTGTGAGTATTGTAAAATGTGGGTTGTGTGAGAGGATTAGACCAACCACAGGATAAATCATCCTTGTGGACTCATAGCCTCAGCTTGGGGTTGGCCCATTATAGAGAGGTTAAGTGTAATGATGAGCCTATGGTTGGGTGGAACATCCTGTATTTGTAGCCAATTGGCGATTGATTTCTATAAAGGTAAGTGTTATGGTCTATTCATGATTGTATTGATTTAATGTTGTGTATATTATGAATTCAAATGTTTTTATTTTTCATATATAATATACATATGTAAGTGTGCATTCCTGAGAATGCATTGTCATATTAGTATTCTTTAATTAATTGATAACATGAAAAAGATAAATTACAGTACAAGAGTTTTTAAAAGTGGATTCTAGTCTAGATAGAAGGTTGGGCATCATACAAAACTTGTATCAGAGCTAACTGGAAATTTAGGGGGAAGGAATTTTGAAGTACCCCACTATCCCAACAGTGTAAAAATATTGTTGGGTGTGCTACAACTCCACACTAAGTATCGTGATAGTAATGACAAGGGACATAATTCCCTCCTCCACATGTTTGAATCCGTGAATGCATGTGATTATGTACACGAAGTTGGTTTTCATCTTGTTCATGGTGGGATTATGGTTATGTTGCTTAGGATGCATTTGTGGGAAGGTAAGACTCCAACTCTGAGAGGCTTGGTAAGAATTAACCATGAATTATCTTTTTTTATGTTTGGTTTTTTTTCTAGTATGTTTTAAGTTTAGAGGGGATACCCCTCCTTGTAGTATTCTATATGAAGAGGGACTCTTGAGCTCTTAGGCTTCCCGTTGCATAATTATCTAAGAATCAAGAATCCCTTTGGTTTCTCCTCCTAATATTTTGTAGTCCTTTAAATTTATTTTTGGGAAGCATCCTCTACTCTTAAAGACATGAAACATAATCTCTTTCAGGGACCTAAAAGTGGGGCATGAGGGTTGGGAATCTAGCAAAGTAGTGTATCCAAAATTGGTAGGGTATATTGGTCTATGTGTATTCTTGGTGGATCTTAGAGAGATATAGGAAATTCATAGAGTCCTCAGAATCCATGAAGAGAATATCCATTGCAACAAATCCTGCATAGTCAATGTCACGTCAAAAATTCATGAGATAGAACAATAGGTTACTTCCTAAATAGAAAACATTGTGGGGTCACTGGTGGAACTAAGGTAGCAGTTGGTTGTTTTGGAAGTAAGATGTAATATTCTCATAAACTTGGCCCTTGATTTGAGCAAGTGAGATCAATATAGGGCCTCTAATCAAATACTTTTAGTTAATTGAACTCAGGGGGAGCCAAAGGAAGATGAAATGGTACACCAACTAGAAAATGATATGAAAATTGTGAAGGAGAACCCTGATCCTCTAAGTACAACTCTAGAGGAAGTAGCTAGTTCTTATGCATTTTTCTAATTATCATGTTTTTTAGGGTTTTTAAAATTTTAGGATTATATTATAGAATATATAGTGTCAATAAATACTGAGAATTCTTGTTTAATACAAGGCCAAACTTTGATATAGAATTGTAGTAGGCAATTTTTGGTTTGTTTTGAATCTAGTTTGAAAATTTGTGAAACAAAATGGTGATGTAATATTGTTGCAACCTTAGCTATATATTTTATTAATACAAATTTCCCCATCTATGGTTTTAAAAAACAAAGTAGAGTAGATAATATACAATCAACTTGTCCCTGAAAATTTTCCACCATTTCCACCATTTCAAACATTTCTAAAACAATTTAATCCTACATCAATCAATCATACACAATATGTGATGCAAGAGCATAAACAGTTGCTCTATATCAACTACTTCATACTAGTGACCAAGCCATCCAAATCATTCCCAACCATCCAATGGTTTTCATTATGTAATTCCTAGTCTTCTTTATTTGTAATTAGAAACAAAGAGAGCATCTGGTTCTTCAAACATGTTCACATTTTGGATTATTATCCCACTTGAATTAACCGTTCTCATGAGTTTTATATGTAGTTTCAAACAATACTCCCATTAATACCAGACGTGGCAAGAACATTTTACCTAGAGAGATAATAAATAAACAAATAAATTTAACATACAATTTCAAGAACACTTAACACTCGTTGAACAATCCAAATTGTATTATTCATACAATTTGTATTCCAACACTGAGTGTTTGGATAATTTGGGATAGATTCATAGATACAATATGTAGTGGTCCAACGGCCTATAGACATAGAACCCAATCACGAAAGAAAAACTAATTTCAAGAAATGGCATTCACAATGAAAAATGGAGTTGAACCATTCTCACAACCACTTTTCCTACAACCTACTTACATATTTTTACAAGTCAATCTAGCTAGGAATTGATGGGCATATTCATATTTTAACTCAAGGTTTATATTGAGATATTTTCCCCTCAATGGTTATACCTTTCCTCCAGGAAAAACTTTTTATATTATGAATTTTGTTTCAAATTTTATGCCCTTAAAGGGCTGTGGTTTTCTTCTTAAGAAAATCAATTTCTTTTTTGGCATTTACAAATAAAAGAAAATTCCTACAATTGTTATTTTTTTAATAGGAACATGCTAGTATGGATTCCATATCCATATTTCAACATGATAAAACATAGCCTTCAATATTTATTTGTCATGGTTTCCACAACCATCTAGTACACACAAGCGCTTTAACCTTTGCCTCTCCAAGCAAGACATATCACAACTTAGCATCAACATGATTTCAAGTTGTTAATTTCTGTAAACTTAGCACCCAACAATTAATTTTGAATGAAACACATTTCTTGAATTAAATCACAGCTAGGTTACTTAACCATTAAAATTCAGTGGAAGAAAAATTAGAAACCAAACACTTTTGCACAAGATATTTTGGGTAAACAACCCATATAAAAACCCTTGCAGGAAAACCAAATATGTGATGATTTTATTAAACTAAATTAGGGCTCTCGTCCTTGGATAATGACCCCTCTGAGGAAATACAAATGCTGCAGAAAATATCCTAGCCCACCTGGCTGCTATCTCCCTTGCTACCCCATGCACCTTTTCCTCAGCCCCTACCCTTGCACACCTAATTTCTCACTCTCTCTTTGTGTACCATCATTGTGTCTCCTCCTCTTACATAGGTTGTATTTCATAACCTTAAGTTTAACCTAAGTCCAAAACCCCATATCTCCAAAAGAAATCAATGACTAAGACCTAATCTCGTGTTCACTTTGGATCTAACGACTACGACTTAATTTAATTACTAATGTCAAATACTTTAGGCATTAGTAATTTAAATAAGTCTTCCCTGTTAGATCCAAAGTGAACGCGAGATTAGATCTCAGTCATTGATCACTTTAGGAGATCTAGGGTTTTGGACTTAGGGTAAACTCGAGGATATAAAAGGAATCCTATGCGAGAGTAGGAGACACAGTGATGGTACACAAAGAGTGAGTGAGGACTCAGGTGTGTAGGGGAAGAGGCCGAGGAAAGGGTGCAAGGGGAAACAATGGAGATAGAAGCCAGGTGAGATAGGCTATTTGTTTCATCATTTGTATTTCCTCAAAAGGTCCAATATCCTAGGACGAAAGCCCTGGTTTTATTTAATAAAATCATCACAGATATGGTTTTCCCACAAGGGTTTTTCCAGGGGTTTTTTACCCAAAAATATATTGTGCAAATTTTTTTGGTTCCTGATTTTTTTTCCACTAAATTTTAATGGTTAAGTAACCTAGTTGTGATTTAATTCAATAAATGTGTTTTATTTGGAATTAACTACCAGGTGCTAGGTTTAGAGAAATTAACATGATATCAGAGCTAAAAATACCTGAACTCTCCAACGAGAGTGATTTGATGTTGAGATCCATGCTTATGAAATTGTTAGTAAAGTGAGTGGCATGTGGAAGAGAGATATGCACACAAATAGAAGTGATGGTTCATGAGTTTATGAAACATGGTGAATGACACATGGAAACAGAGAGAAAGGAGGGATGTTGGTAAAGAAGTTGGTAGATTTTTCTTGCATCATTTTCTTAGGCATACAATGGATTGAAGTGGAGCATAGGTAGAAGTGCATTAAGGAAGAAGTACTAGGTGAATGAGTTTTTTGGCTCACTGTATTTGGAGAAAGGAGGGATGTTGGTAAAGAAGTTGGTATATTCTTCTTTCATCACGTGCTCAGGCATACAATGGTAAGATTAATACTTTTTCTATGTAATTGTATTTGGAGTAGGAGGGATGCTTGCGATGAAATTGGTTGATGTTTCATAGAATCACATGCTCGGGCATACAAGTGTAATTATTTTTATGGAGTTGTATTTTATCACATGTAAATGGGCATATGGATGTAAGACCCATTTAGGCATGTGTACCCNAGGAGGGATGCTTGCGATGAAATTGGTTGATGTTTCATAGAATCACATGCTCGGGCATACAAGTGTAATTATTTTTATGGAGTTGTATTTTATCACATGTAAATGGGCATATGGATGTAAGACCCATTTAGGCATGTGTACCCCTGGCTTGATGGTTCACTAGTATAAAGTATAGATGTAGACCTAGGTGATAGTGGGGCATGTTGTATTATTGATACCTACTTTATAAATTTTGAGGGGGATGGGTGTTTATCCCAAGTCAATTTTAAATGGGGGAATGTTGGGTTAATATTGACTCAGTCATAGACTCGTTGATTAGGTCATTGTTGGGTTTACCTTTAGTGGTTTATAGATCCATGGTATTTTCCCATAGTATTTGATGTGAGTCTTTGCATGTCATTTCATGGCTATCAACACACCATGCATGTCCTTGCATGGCTATGCATGTCCATGCATGTCTTCACATGGCTATATCCACTCCATGCATGTATTTGCATGGATAGCTTGAGGCCATACATGTCTTCGCATGGATATTTCCACTCCATGTATGTCTTTGCATGGCTATCTCTAGGCTATGCATGTATTTGCATTGTAATATAATTCTAGTAAAGGAATTAGGGTTGTAATTGATGAATTCTATTTAATGGCTTGAGACACTCCATCATAAGAAGCCTCAAGTAGCCTCAATTGGGTGGTGTTGGCCTAGCTTGGCCGATTTGGCCAAGGTTAATAAATATCTATGGAAGTGTTGGTTCTCTAGGTTAAAGGGTTCTAGGATAAATATTATCTCTATGTGCATGCTTTCTTGTTGTGTTGTTTCTCTCTCATTTTTTAATACAAGATACCCAATAAAAAAAACACATAATTCTAGCAATAATACAATGCATCATTACACAAAACCGTGTCTGAGAAATTACAAGAAATTTATTCTTCACCATTAAGAATGAATTTACAATAAATTTTAAACACTTATTCTAGTGCCCATACATTACTTGTAAATTTACATTTACAATCAACATTCCATAGTTGAGAGATAACATTTTTCAAGTTTTCCCAACTTTTATCAAAGTTCTCATTAACAAATAATTAGACAAAAAATTCATGATGCTAACACAATCATTCCATTAATGACATCTCAACCTTAATGCCAACTTCTTACTTATGCCTTCAAAGCACACACCAAGTCATCATGCCATCATCCATATTCAATCACGGTTTTTCTTGGTATATATGTTTTTAACTTGTAAAGATGGCTATTCAACTCATACCATCAAGATTTTATGTATCATCTATCATCAATAATAATTGATACACTATTCATTCATAAGCTTTGGTTTAGTCTCAAACTCAATTAAGGTATATCATTACATAACATCTTTTCTACTTTACACCAATCCATAAGACACATACCAAACCTAAAATTTCAACAACTATGCATACAAAAGTAAATTCAATAGTGATAAGAGGTCCACCCTCATTAAACAAAGGTACTCTTAGAGTATTCCATAATTAATAGATGGAACTTGTATCCACGCTTTCCAATTGAAGGTAAGTGTTGGATAACACATCTACCTCCAACAATTTACGTTACTATAGATGTAAATGGAAGACAATAATCATTCCCATACTATGTCGATATTGACACTTAAACCACATACACAATCACACACATTACACATACATCCTTCACTTATTGGCATACAATATTTTCACATTCTCTGGTTTAACCCAAACTATACAAAACAAATCCTTTTGTAGCATCCCTTCCACCTCACCTCAATCCATTGAACACAAGTTTAAAAGCTTCATCAAGAAAAAATATTTCAATAAGAATATGAGATCATAATCGTTTCCATTTTTTTCTTCAAAAGCACCATATGCATGCAATAATAATTAAGCACAAAGGCATTCTCAATAGAATTTCAAAAGTAATAAGGCATACTCTTACATATGAATATATGAGTTCCACAACTACAATTTCCATTCTCATAGTAACACTTTTTCCAAACATGAAAGTAATTCATGCTAAAAATAAGAGTAAGAGCTCTACTTCAAGGTTAGATCACATCGGACATACAATACAAGGGATTCAAATAAAACCATAATCCTTTAGTTACAATTTTTTTCCTACCCAGGCTACAATTGCATCAATAATTTGAAGATAAGTAAATCTCTTTGAGTTTTTTAACAAACTTTCAACAATTTGACTTACAAAACACCAAAGAATAACACCAAAAAATGTAAGGAAACATTCCTTATGTCTAGTATTTCCTTCATGACTTTAATACAATAGTCACAAAAATAAAATCACATGTAACTAACATACATCCAACTCAACATACATAAAAAATCAACATGCATTCCTCAATATGCCATCAAGCAAACGAGACCAATAGGCCCTAGTGTTGTAGCTATCTCTCATACCATATGTAGTGCCCCTCAACACTATATCAATAAACCATATAATTCCAGTAGTTCCAACATTGCTCAAGCCATCATCTCCTTGCCTTGGCCAGATCTTATGGCGCCAACCAGTTTCCTCCCAAACATACTTATGGAAAACTTATTTCCTTGAGACCCTTGAGCTATGTGGTCTCAGAACCAGTTTTAGATGCAAAATATACTCAGTATGGATTTTACTATCCACTAAAAAACATCAAAATTAGTGTTTCCAATTTCCTTCCAGATCCCATTTACCATTTCAATTTAGCCTTTTGTTCTCTAGCAGAGTTATAGCATCATTCACTTACTCTCCGGGTCACACCCTTAAAACCATGGATTCTCCCATCTAATTATATAACTAGTGAGGCTAGCCAACTCACCACCTACGTGCAAAATTAAGAATTTATTTATTTATTTAATTTAATTATTCCTTATTATTCATCACCCCCCCTTAAGGTGTCAATGCGCCTTTTTTCCCTTAATTATTTATTTTTCTTAATAAATAATTAATGTTTCAATAAAATAATAATATATTCAAAATCCCCCTCAAAGTGGCTAATTATCTTATTGATTAATTCATCCACGGGGTCTTTTTTTATGTTATCTTAGCTTAGTTCCATGTTTGGAAGGATTAGCTATTAGGGAGTAAGGATTCAGCCTCACCGTGTGCCTCCCAATCATAATCATCCCTTATATTATGCAAAGAGAGACTACATTCCTCTATTGAGAGTCCACACCTCTATTGAGGATTCACCGGTTATGGCCCACACCCAATTTTTGGCATGTTGGCAAGGCTTCACCCTGTACCCTACACAAACATGCACCCACACATATCAAATATATCAAAACATAATATAACCAAAACAATTTCAAGTGGCTTGTTACCCTTAACAAGTTTGTAGTTTTTCATGTGGACTTCCCTAGTCCCTTAATGTTTAGTCAAAAAAAATCCACAAGTCTTGACTAATCAAATTTCAATCACTTTAATATCCAAATTATTCTTTGTGGATCTTACTATTAGACTCCCAACTTTGAGTTCTCCTCAACAAGTGTATACATTTATGTCACCCTTTAGATGACTCATTACCTACACTACTAAAATCAATGGGATCATATATATATATATATATATAAATATGAATTGTAATAAAACATAACATCAAATGAAATTCTATTGATTTCATTAATCTTCCACAACATTTATTTTGGCTTCCAAAACCTTCTTCTTATTTATTCAACTCCACCTAGGAGTTTTGCAGGCCTTGTCATGCTACCACAATTCTTATTTTCTTTCTATTATTAGTAATAATTTATCAACATATGATCAAATTATATCATCGAATCATTCAAGCTATCATTCATTAATCTGTCATAATATCCAATCATGTTATCATTATGTTACATAATTCCCTATTCAAAAATAAAAAATACACAAAAAAAAAACATCCTTGGAAAACATTTGCATGTCACAAGTACAGATAACCACCCTATCTATATAAATAAAACCTTTGAACACTTCAACAAATCTAGGGTTAACCTCCTTATTCTATCCTAATATAATTAGACAAGGAGTGTTGGCACCCAAATTTTGGGCTAATCTTGCGCGCATGCACAAACGAAGTTGTGTGCACCCATTCTAGTTTTTCATGTACACAAGAAGCTACACAAGGATTGACAAGAAGAGTGCACCAGACCAAGTTTTGATATTGTGCACAAGTCCAAGGTCTACCAAATGCACATCGGTTTGAGTTTTGGATGCGTGCCATAAATGTTGGGTATGTGTTATATTCTTTGCACGATTAGTAGTGTCTGAGCATATGCGCAGGGGGGTTTGGGGGCAACGCTCCCGAAAAAAAAAATTCTACCTCGGGAAATGTGTCACGTATTTAGGTGGTTTTTTGACACATCATTTTTGCTGATGGTTTTCTATTTTTGGTTAAGGAATTAGGGTTTTGGACTAATCCAGGTCATTGGGTTAGGGTTTTGGATGCCGCTAGCTCCTATATGTATATTGTATTGTAAACAATGTATCACATATAAATGAATATAGAATATGTTGGTTTTCCCAGTTTGGGTTTCCAGGGGAAAAATCTATGTGTAATGTTTGTATTTTCCATTGTATCTTTTCTGTTCCTTTTCTGAATATTTGTCCTCTTTTTCTGAAGAGCTCGCTCTGAGTCTCTGTAGTATTGTAACTCTTGGGAATTATATAAAGAGGACACGTGAATCTATTGTTGTAAAGCATTATTTTCTTAATGTGTGCCTATGTCTAATAGAATTGAAAGAATAATAAAGTTGTAGTGATTATCATCTATCATGTGTTAATCATGTGGCATTTGGATATGTATGTGTATTTTTTTTTAATATTAATTATAGTAAGTTGTCAATTATGCAATTTGTGAACGTCGTGTTTATCCCTTCATCCATGACACAAGACCAGATGGTCTCTATGATCCTCATTGTGTCTTGGGTGAGACCTTATTCAGCGTTGGATGAAGATTGATATGATGATGTTTTGGGGGTTTTGTTGGTCAACTCTAGACAAACCCTCGGTCTAAACCCCCCAACATTAAGAGGGACACACACAAGCCTGAAATGGCCCAACAAGGAGGGGCATTACATCAATCAAGGACTTTATGCTTTGAAACCAAAATGTTATGAACCAAATTTCACAAATAGCATAAAAATAGAAAGAAGTAACGTCACACCTTTAGAATGATAAAGAGCCAATGAATAATAATCCCCTTCGAGGGGGAAACCTTCCTTTATAATATGTCCAATGCACAAGACAATATGCATATACAAATAAATCTCATTTATTATAGATAAGAGATAATTTGAGCATGATGTAACCTACCGCTGAGACGATGTAACCATAACTAATATACTAATAATGAAAGAGGGTTATGGCCTTAATAGGCCTTGAGAAAATGTCTACCAACTTATTAATGCTATCATTCTTATATTTGATGATAAGATGAAATGGTTGTAAAAGCCACCCCATCCACTTGTAATGGTTGGTTTGTTGAAGATTACTATGGGCCTACAAATACTGCAGTGGCAAGTAATCAATGTGGTTGATGGTCTCCTTTCCCATCGAGTAGTGCTTCCATTTCTTAATAGCTTAAACCAAAGCATAGAGTTGCTTGTAATATGTTGGGTAGTTTAGGACTCTGTCATGGAACATTTCATAATGATGGCATACCAATTTACCTCCCTGCATCAAGAGTACTCCCATATATCATATGTTTTACTCATACCTAGTGGTATCCTACTTTGAGATCCAACTCGGTGAAGTACTTGGCATGATGTAGTTGATCTATCAAGTCATCAATCATGGGTAGAGGGTATTTATTCTTGAGGGTGATCTTATTTAGAGCATAATAGTAAATACATAATCTCCAAGTCCCATCCTTATTGAGAACTATGATAATAGGTGACCCACAAGGTGATGTGCTTGGTCAATTTACTCCCTACTCTAGTAGTTGTTGTAATTGTTTCTTTATTTCATCTACTTCCAAGATGGATTGTATATATAGTGTAATTTTTGGTGATGGGGAGTTAGGAAACAACTATATCTCATGCTCCACTTCCCTCTTAGGTTGTAACCCTTTAGGCTCATGGAACACTTCTCTCTATGCCTACAAAAGCTCCTCCAAAATGATGGATTCTCCCATCTAATTATAGAACCATTGA
Organism: Picea sitchensis; assembly: GCA_010110895.2. Lineage (NCBI taxonomy): Eukaryota > Viridiplantae > Streptophyta > Pinopsida > Pinales > Pinaceae > Picea > Picea sitchensis. The sequence goes on along the minus strand of SNQJ01S0001987.1, from coordinate 96,073 downwards.
ATATTCAGGACAATTTTGTCTAGAAACCCCATTGATACTCATGAGAAACCAAATACAAGGAACCTCTTTCATCTAAAAAAATTCTAATATTGTTTATTGAAAAGTGACTATAGTATCTATTATAGATTTAAATATCTTTGGTTTAAAATAGTTAAGAGGCAACCTTGAGAGATTAACCCACGAAAATTTTAGATCTCTTATCATAGTAGCGAAGTTGAACCATTCATTCTAGGGAATTAAAACAAGACCAATGTCTCCATACAACCATGGTACCCCTTGGCGACTACCTCTTTTCTTCTAGGATTAGGGAAATCTTTGCACTTGAGGCACGTGGTGCTCTCCACGTTTTTTCCAGAAGAAAATTTCACATTATATTAAGATATATAATCTGTTCACATTTTCAAAAACTATTATAGTCAAAGGCCTTGCCTTGAGAAATATCCAAAACCATATCCACTAGCCATATCAAAGAGGCTACAAAAAACCAAAAAAAAAAACAAGGAGACTGTCCAAAACTGTAGGAATTTTTTTTTATAAATAAAAGTTTTTTGTCTTTACAAACATACCAAGAAGTTACCATCTTATATAACTCCTCATAGCTAGAGTCTGCTAAAATATCAATTAATACAACTTTAAAAATTGTCTTGGTCCCTTATGACCATCTACCCACTAATTGTAAGCTATTGCTCGTGGACGTGCAATAAGGGCCTTTTTGGTTAAAATATCAGCCTCGAGATTCTCTTCTCTGTAGACATGTGCAAAGGTGATGACTCAAAAGTACTTAAAAAGTTCCTTTATCCTATCCTTCCAACAATCAATAGAGATTGCCTGAAGAGATCCTTTGTTATTAAGCTAGTCAATTACAATTTTGGAATCACCTATGACATGGAAATCTATGATGGAAAGTCTATGAGCCAAGAAAAGAGTAGCCCAAGCACCCAAAAGTTTCGCTCTTGTGTTTGTTCCTCCTCCAAAATTGAGATTCCACTTATAAACTAAGTGTTCGTTGAGCTTAATGACTCCACCCGCTCCACTTTGTTCTCCATTCATTTGAGTTGCCTCGTCAAACCATCCTATGATTCTATTAAGTGGAAAAATATGGACAGAACGTCTAATGGAGTGCAAAGTTTCCTTTGGGCTATGGATTTTCACTATGCCAGTGTAGAGAAAAAAGACCTTCTCCAAAATTGAGACCTTGAATAAAAAATTGCCAAGTTTCTTTCAATCCAAATGAACCAACATATGAATGCTGGGAAGGATGAAATACTATGGTTCCAGATGGCCCAAAATGAAAAACTTTATTTCACTGTAGTTCCTGACCACCCTATGGATAACTTGTAATGTTCTTTGATCCAAGGTACAAAGAGATGAATACCATATTCCTCATTTCCTTTGCATAGGTGACATAAACCTGGCCCATACCAACCTCTCTTATGGAGATTGTTCCAAGTGAGTAATTTGTCTTCAATGAGAATCCAGGTAAACAGTTTGATCTTTTGTGGGAAATCTCAGCCCCACAGTTTTCTCCTCCAGCCTCCAATTTTGTTCTTCCATAGTTCGGTTGCCAGTGCATTGCATACATTTTTGGTTTTTATCATACCTGAACAGTCACCACCAATCCACCTTAACTCGTCTTGACTGTTAGAAATAACAATGCTAGCTCCAATCAATCTCTTCCTGTAACGGTCCCATTCTGAAGCAAGGACACCCTCCAGTCCCAAATCTGTGTTGTTATGCCAATTGGAGCAGAACATAGTTACCAGCTTAACGAGAACTTTACAGAGTTCTAATTTTTGGGGTCCAATTTCTTACCCGTTTTAAAAATGGTGCTACCCGGTAGCACCCTCCTTTAGGTAGTTTTAGATATTTTAATTTTTTCAACCCACAAATATTTTACACATTTTTTTTTAAATGCTTATTTTTTCATCTAACTTTTCATTTTTTTTTTTTTTTAATTCAATGGTGTTTAGTCATTTTTTCATGCTTCATTCAATCTTAAAATGGCCACCATTTACTTTTTTAAGTTACGATTTTTCTTATAATTGTGTCTTCTTAATTAGTATATGGTTCCATACTTTTAAAATATGGTGGAAAACACCATTCTTAACACATTTTTTACACCTTTTACTTCAATACATGGAAAACAAATTGTAGTTAAAAGCAGGAAAATATGCTTTATATCTTGCCTCCGAAAATTTTACTTTTTACTTATATTTTTTAGTCTGCATGCACATTTATATGAAAATAATATATATATATATATATATATATATATATATATATATATAATATTTACATAAAAATATTATTAATTTTTTTTTTTTTTTTGTATTTTATTTTAATAATAAAAAGTGTTTTTAATTTTTTATATATTTATATGTTTTATTTTTTTTTTTTTTTTTTTTTTTTTTTTTTTTTTTTTTTTAAATTTATTTTTAATAATATAAAATATAATTTTAATTTATTTTTTTTTTTTTTTTTTTTTTTTTTTTTTTTTTTTTTTTTTTTAAATTTTAAATTTAATTGATTGAAAATAAAAAAATAGAAATAACAAAAAAAAAAAAAAAAAAAAAAAAAAAAAAAAAAAAAAAAAAAAAAATTGAATTAAAAAAAAAAACTTTTAATGGAGAAAAATTCAAAAGAGCCAAGGAAGAGAGGAAAAAAACCTTTCACAATTTATTAAATATGTTACTGGTCAAGAAACTCTACAAAATGGGCAAAAAGTACAACTTACAAAGTGGATTATAATTTTAAATGGTGTTGACGTAAGGCTCCAAGCCTAAGGCTTCACAACTCCGGGGTTCGAAACATGGTGGGGAACGTGTGGGAAGGGGAGTGACGAGAAACGACCAGTCATTCGATGATCTATTCTGAGTATCCCATTCCTACGATAATTTGATTTCAACCGTTGCATTGCGTTTGAAGTGATGGCATTTTGGATGTCTCTATTTCCATCTGCGTTCGTTGGCAGTTTGGGGAGGTTTGAGTTTGTGGTTTTTTCTTTCCTAATGAATAAAGGTCTCAAAATCGTGGGAAACATGCTTTTCCTCATTTATTGACCAATCGAGGAAGTTAAAAATATTATTTTGTTATATAAAAAAATTGTTTTTGCGCATTTTAAGCAATTTAAATTGATATAGAACTTAGAATCAACACAAAAGTAATATTAAATTGGTAAATCATTTACATATATACGCAACCGACCGATTACAATGATATATTTTTAATATTTAACAAAAATTATAATTCAATTTTTTATATAAATTAAAACAAGGAAAAAAAAGAAAATTAAAAAAAAAAAAACAAATTTAGACATTATATTAATACACTACAATATATATTAAAATAAAAAAAAAAAAAAAAAAAAAAAAAAAAAAAAAAATTAAAACAAATATATAAACTAAGTAAATCTAGAAAAAAAAAAAATGTAACAAAAATAAATTGCTGAAATTTTAAAACTTTAGAAAGTTTAAAAATACAAAAGATAAATAAAAAAAAAAAAAAAAAAAAAAAAAAAAAAAAAAAAAAAAAAAAAAAAAAAAATTAGAAAAAAAAATAAAAAAACTTAAAAATATGGAGTACAAAAAAATTTTTTATTAAAAACTTAAAATGTAAAATTTTGTGCAAACAAACAAAACATATGCCGTTGATGGGAGGCTGTGTGTATTATTATTATTATTATATAGGTTGGACATGCCCCCCTACTCGGTGCTCAACCAACATGGGTGTTGTGGGTGTCATGGTTTGGGGCATGCATTTGATGGCTAAGCTTTGGTCCAGCGGGGCCAGAAGCCTTGGGTATTTTGGGGTGATGTCATCACCAATGAGGGCCCCTAAGCTGCTTCGATGGGATAACGTTTACATCCATGGTATTTGGAGTGATGCAGGTATCACTTGACTCCTGGGCTAAGCCTTGGCCCCACAGGTTAGTACCCAGCCCTGGGGTTAGGGTGATCTTGATACCCAATTGATCCCACAGGATAAACAACAGCCAGGTGGGATAGGGCTTAGCCCTATTTGGGGTGATCAAGCCCATGACACCCAATAATGGCATGTTTTTGTTTTGTTTTAATTTTAGTTAAAATTTAAATGTTACATTTTAATTTACACAAAATTGTATTTTTGTTTGTTTTAAATGTTATTAAGTGTTTATATTTTTTTTCTATTTATTTTTTTACTTTAGTTTAGGTTAAGAGTGAAATAGTTTTTGTATTGTCAAATTGCTTTTTTAATTTACCTTTTATATATATATATATATATATATATATATATATATATATATATATATATATATATAATATAATATGTTTAGAAGTTTATTTTAAAATTGGTTAAAATTTTTTTTTTTATTATTTAGTTATTGATTTTATTAAAATTGTTTTTGTTTTTATTTTAAATGTTTTTAAAATATATATTTTGAATTTTTTTTCTTTTAACAATTTTAAAGTTTTTGGATTAGAAGTTTTTAATATTTTTATTTTAGATATTTGTTTTTGTGATTTTGTTATTATTTTTTGACTAAAGTATTTTTGTTTTTGTTTTTTGTTTTATTATTTTTTTGAATTTTATTTTAAATTACATTTTAAAGTTTTTTAATCATTCTTTTGTAAAAATATATAATTATTATTTTTTTTTTAGCAACCGGTTATATTTTTATTAAGAAGTGTAATACAAATGATTCTAAGTTGTGATGTATCAACTTGTTTCAACATAAAGAATCCATGTTGTTTGACATAATTTCCCATGAGTTTGACTGTCGATTTCCAGTATTTGTGTTTTGATAAAATGTAATAAAGCTGTATTTGACATATATAACAAAGCTACATGTTTGACATGTGTAACAAGTGTTTTAAATATTGTTCCATTAGCGTGTTTGACATATGCCAACAACACCACTATTTCAAAATTTGTGTAACTCTAGGGTCCAGCATAAAAGATCTGACCTTGTTTTGATGTGTTTACGACAATCCCTGACATCGTGTTCGACGTTGTGTTCCGACAAGCCCATTTTTCCAGCTCTATTTTGGCATTATAGCTTCTTTTGTTCTTCTCACATTACACATAATCACCCGGTGCTCAGTAATGGCATTGCAGTGAAATGCACTTTCATCATTCAGAGAAAATTTGCGCCCTTTTAGGGGCGACCTTTGTTTAATAGATGCCTTATTTGTTTGAGTTTAGGATGTGGAAGAATTTGTAGGAGTCGAAATTGAGCAGGGTTCTCTTTAATCTTCTCAGAGTTTTGTTGAGACTTGCATTGGTGAACAAATTATCCGTGTTTAAATTTTTTATTAGAATCTCCGAGTCTCCAAGTGCTTGGAATTATTTGTATCCTCTATCTCTGGCTATTTGGGGAGACTTCGCCGAGCTTGCGATCACAAAGCAGTTTGTTTGGTTTTACGTCCAATGCCCCACTTGAAGCCCCATCCTTTCGAACCATCAGGCGTGAATTACTCCTCCACCTCTGTCCCGGGATTACCTTGGAGACTCGACCGAAGAAGGTGGTTATTTTTGGTTTCCACCGACTTGAATGGGGCTTGATCTCTTTTTCGCAAACCCGGGTTCTTTGCTTGAGGGTTGATAGCGTCTCAGAGAGATTGTGAGGAGGAGACGATAGTCTCTCCTCTTGGGGCTTGACAAAGAAGCATAATCTGGTGAAGTGATGATGAAGCGCTGGAGGCTTTGGCCTTTACCGCTACAGAAGTGGGAAAACTGCTTGCCGTTGAAGATCGATCATTAGAATTGACCAGTACCAGGATACATATTTGGGGATGGCATTCCAAACTTTCCTCCAGAATGATTTGCTAGGGATCTTTATAGGATAGCAATGAATTGGCGTATACACAAATTACTCTGAGAGTTATGTTGAGAGCGATGGTTTTTAACTTCGTGGAAGGCAGGAGACTCCATACCACTTCTTTGGCAAATTGCAATCCACAGCAGAGAGATGCTTAAGCGTTGCAGGTTGCCGCACAACTTCCATCTATCGCGGCCCGGCTATACTTTTTTCAAGTTTTCTCAGTTAACGTCTTGTTGTGGATTGAGTCCGGAAAAGAAAAAATTACCTTAGGTAATGCTATGGGTCCCGGTTTTCCTCCAATTAGGAGGTTCTTGATGTTCACAGTGGTAGGAGAGTATTTGTAGCTTACGCAATTGTGTAGCTTCCCACCCGGCTATCTTTCATTTTACGTTTCACTGGGGCGCTTCTTCCAGCGGGTCTTCTAGGATGCATTTTATGGTTTAAGCGGCACGGAACTCAAAAAATTCCACTATCGATCGCGTTGTCCCACTTGGATATTCATATCTGTAGTGTATTCCACGCGTTCCAGCCGATTTCAAGTCTGCAATTTTTTCATTGTCTTTGAGGGGATCACGATCCATTATATGATCTTGCCACAGCTTGGTGTGTTTACCGTTTCCTGGTATCCTGTACGCCTTACCCTTCACGAAATTTAGACTTTTAATGCGAGCGCCATACACACCGTCTTCGTAGGTTGTTTGACTTATTCTGCGGAATATCTAAACGGACATTATGGTATATTTGGGCTTGGCGTTTGCATGGCGATGCAGGGTTTGTGAAAAGGTTCCACGCGATTTTTCCTCCCATCGCTAGGTTGACAAGAGCTGGATCCCGGATTTGCAGGCCTCCCTCCGAGATTGAGCGTTTGACCATTTCCCATTTAACCAAATGACGTTGGTTCCGCACCCCCCGCCAAAGAAAGTGTGAAGCGACTTGGAATGTGATCCGTCCACACTTTTGGTAGGGAGAGGATGCTTAGTAAATTGGTGTTGATAGACCGACTTGATCGGAATGACCTTTTCTACTCCCTTTGTGAGCGTTGCCTACAGCAGGGGAGATTTTGCTTTATTTTCCAATAGTTTCTAGTCACAGCTGACCTCTTATTACAGGTTGATGATGGGAGGGTAATTGATCTTTTCCGGTGACATTGACCGTCTGGTAAAGGTGGTGGAGATTCACGTGGGCTCTGGCGACCCGATGTTCAAATACCTGTGCGCTTTTCTTTCGTGATGCGGGGGCGCATTGACCACAATTGGCGTTTTAGGACCAAGTCAAATTCGCCCGTATTCTTCGGATCGCCTCGGAGAGGAGTCATGACTGACAAATGCATGGATTTACATTTTGGGAGGTGGAAGGTTTTAGGCTAGAAGGGATCGAGGAATGGTGGTAACTCTCTGAGGAATTCCATGCGGATGCTCGAAAGGCGGGCATCTTGCACGGAGCCTCAGGGCTTGGAAAGAAAGAGTAGAGTGACCTACCATTCACAAGGAAATTCGGGGAGGTTGCTCAGGGTACAAGATAGGATGAGATTGACAAGGGGAGAAACCAAGGAGGAGAACTTTGAAGTCTACGGTTGCTTCGATCAAAACATTAGCCATGTCGAGTTGCTCGAGCCTTTCTTTTCGTTGCTTGCTTGAGTGGATTATCTCTTGAACTTGTATAACATTATCCAGTATGTGCCTGCCTTCTACGAATCCTCCTTGATTGCTTGAAATCAGCCTGTTGAGCAATGAATTGATCCTGTTAGCTAGGATCTTTGCCAAAATTTTGTAGGAGGCGTTACAAAGAGAAATGGGCCTAAATCTGGCAAGGATTAAGTTAGATTCTTTAGATTGAGGTAGGTGGAATTGGTTCCTCCTCCAACTTTGGATTTTTCCATGAATCCTTTTATCATATTCAGGAGGTCTGCTTTGATGATATGAATTTTATAGAAATTTTAGAATCCAATGGGCGGGGCATGGTCCATGGACGGATGATTTTGGTTTCCGGTGGTGGGCTTAGGGATGTCATTGTCTTTGCAGAGGCGTCGAGGAGAGGATATTGAAGGAGTCAGCGGTGTCTTAAGTCATTGGCGGAATATGCAGGTATAGAGATATTGCCCGGCTACGCCTCTTTTATCTGGCTGAAACCTTTGCAGGTCTGCCCCTCTGGTGTTGTAATTTCGGAGATATGATTTCTAGAAAGTCTTTCTCGATATTGGCGATGGAATAAGGAGGTGTTACGGTCTCCTGCCTTGACCACAAACTTCGAGACTTGATTCTCCAATTCTCTTCCTCTTTTCGGAAAGATATAAAGGAAGAACTTTGTGTTTTTACTTCTTTTTCTAGCAGCATTGGAGTGATATCTCACGGTGTCCATTTGACTTCTGGCGCCTCTAAAATGACCATTTCTATTCTTACCCAGGTTGGGTTTGGAGTGGTTTCTTTATCAACTCACCGGGCTTCTTTGTGAGCTTTTGTTCCCACACATAGTTGGAGGACCCTGTGAAGGATTTGGCCCATGCTGCTTTTACTGTGTTAGTGAATCCGTCCCTTTCAATCCAAAGTGGGCTAAAACGAAAGGGGATTGGACCCAGATCTTCTTCCTCTTCTAGAATAAAAGGTAGGCGGTTTTTGTGATCACGAGGTCTTCCCACGGGAGAATTTTAGTGATGATTATCTTCTTGTTCATCGTCAGGGAGTATACTGGACAAGGTAAAGTGGAAGGCGGGCGGCGATATATGTTCCCTCTCCCATTACATTTGTTGGACCAGTGAAGCGCTTTTGACGGAAATCAAGGAGATTATTCTTTGAATGAGGGTCTTACGACCAGCAGAACTGTGGGTCTCACCGCTGTTCTCACTTTTTCTTTGGGTTTTAAGACAATGTTTAAATCCCACGCAAGGAGAATGATATTACTAGGGGAATCTTTGCTCTAGGAAATCTTTAAGAGTGTTCCAACAATCTCTCTTTTTAGAATAATATACAGGTACATAAATATTAAAGAGGGAAATGATCAACTTACTTGGACAATGCATTGCTGGTACGGTGTCAAATCTTGATTTACCGATGGAATTTGAATTGTTGGAAAATTCTCTCCCAAAGGTTACCCATGACCCCTCGGATGAACCTCTTGAAGCCCATTTGCTCTTCTTGAGCTTTTCTTCCATTTCTTCTTACTGATATCTAGAAGGGTTGGCCCCTCTATCTTAGTCTCTTGGATCATGAGGATGTCCGAGGGTTCAATTTTCAGCAGATCCTTAACCGCTCTGCTTTCATGGGGTTGCCCATACCTCTACAATTCCAAGTTGAGGCATTATTTACCGAGGGGGTGGGAGAACCTCCCTTGGGGGCACATTTATGGAGTTTTACCACAATAGACATCTCAGTGATGGCTGACTTCCTTGGGTTTTGGAGCTGCTTCGACCTCCTCTTCCTTACTTCTCGGGGATTTCAGCAGCTTTTTCTTATTAGGTACAACTCATGGTTCCTCTAGAGATTGAACTTCAGTGAAGTTTTCACTTACAACATCACAAGTAGGTAGGGTTGGAAGGGGCACCAGGGGACTTCTGGGTGAGCCATTTCCTCTCTCTTCTTTTGTTGGAGTTAGGAGGATCCCTTTGGTCCAAATTTTCCGGGTCAGTTGTGGTGGGATTTTCCTGTCTTATTTCTTTGTTCTTTGGGTCCTTTTCCTGGTTGGGATTAGATGCCCAGTTACCCTCTTTAAGTACTGCTTTCCACTGCTTATTGTTGATTTTTGTATTGTAATGTCAGTACTCTCATTCGGTTATGCATTTTGTTCTTCGACCTTTTTCTTTCATTGCTTGGCGAAATGCCCGTAGCCGTGATAGTTCCTACATTTGAATGGGATTTGTTACGTCAGTCCAACTCTTATGCGTGCATCCATCATGGCTGTTAGTTTAATAGCTTCGGAGGCCTTCGAGATCAACCCTCGACCTGAATCGTGCATGAGTATTGGTCTTTTCTTGTTGCATGATCAATGTATTTCCCTAATGGATTGCGATGATAAAGTGACCTGGTTTCCAGTAGGTGGAAGATTGGAAGTAGCACCATCTGGAGCAGTGATTGGGACATCGGTGGATCAGAATGGCGACCATTTTATTTGAGATATATAGTCATGAGATTTGTAGAAATAAGGTCCGTTCGGGGTAAACTGTCCTCACTTTCGAAGGCGAGAATAAAGAGAATCGCTACCTCTGAGAGCTGTGATTTCACTTCCTTGATAAGCAGGGTTGGTTCCCTTTTTGATCCACTCTTCTGCGACTTAGGCGGAGGCAGGTGAGCTATCTATAAAAGACCTTTCGGCAAGATTTAGCGTTGCGCATGTTTACCTTGGGAGGCCTAAGTTGGAATGGTATTCATCACTTAATAAACTTCGGCCGAAGGTTGTCGGCATTCAAATCGATGAGCTTTTAGTACCGATCGCACTGCCAGGAGGAGAAGTCTGCAAACCCCAGAGGCTGACATGCACGAGCAACACTCTATTCCCTAAGAGCGACCTTTACAAAACCGAGAGGAGAGGGCCGAGGAAGAGGATAAGGCGGCCACGAGTGGGGCGAGAGATCGAAGGAGGCCTAGCGAGGGGCTACACCAGTGGGGAGAGGCCTTGAGGCACCTAGAAGTGGCGGTACACTAGGGCAGCGAAGCTGACGACAAAAATTCAAAAACTAAAGGTGAGAGCTTGGCTGAAGCAGTTAGTAGAAGCTGATGACAACGACCATGTTGAGAGTGGTAGAACGGCTCGAAGCAGTTGTTAGAAGCCGACGCGACCATGTTGAGTTGATATCAATTACAGCCAGAAGACCTTACACTCGCCACTTGCGCTAAAAATATATAATTTGTTCCGCTAAGTCCGGTATTTTGGAGGAATTTTTTTTTTTTTTTTTTTTTTTTTTTTTTTTTTTTTTTTTTAAACCCTGCAAAATTTGATAGATTTTATAATATAAATTTTTTAAATGTGGTTTTGGTCATTTGAAAAAATATGTGTGAAGATTTTGTTCTTTCTATTTATTTGTTTTTTAATGTAAATTAAAAATGAAATAAAATTAAAATAGTACCGAGGATAGTGCAGGTCAATTTGGGATTTGTTTGCATTTATGGGGTTTTTGTCCATTCGCATTTCAATTAGATTAAAATAACTGCAGGGATTTTCCGCGTTTCGGTTACTACGTTGCATCACTTTTTGATTTAGGTGTTGATTTTAAGATTTTCCTGAGCTATTGTATGAGTTTTGAATACCATGTTTGAAAAAATGTTGGCAGGTACAATCCGTTCAAAAAAATGGGTGACACTTTCCACAGTTTGGGGGATTACGTTTCATGGTTTTAAATTATGGGTTTTAAGGAATCCCAGTTCTTGTTTTGAGGTCCTTTGTTCTAGATTAGGTTAGGCGTATGTTCTCGAGATCGACCTAAATTGGGATACGTTGTGTGAAGAAATAAATTAAACATATTTTCTATTGTCGGATAATCAACTCCGGAAAAGAAAAATGTATTCCCCATCATCTGTCTTTAGTGCTGACCGGCAAATAAAGAATCCACCCTCACTTTGGTTTCCTAAAAGCAACCCGATTACGCGATCAATGAGTAAAGTGTTCAGTATTTCTTCCATGTTTGGGAACAAAGGATCGGCAGCATGGTGAACTAGCCAGTTGTCGCCAAATAAATGGGAAGTATTTGTCTTTCAAAACCCGCTGCCAAATAACTGGATGCATCAATCCGCGCCACAGTGATTTTGCAGCCAATGCTCTTGAGAAACATAATATGTTTCTAAGTCCCCAACCACCATACAATTTGGGTTTTCATATAGTCTCCTGATTGCATAAGTGAAAGGTTGAAGAATGTTTAGTGCCAGACCAGAGAAAGGAAAATACCAGTTTATGAATACGGTTCAATATTGTCTAGGGTGTGGCTGAACACTTCAGGTCATGCAATAGTCTCCCAACTGCATAAGTGAAAGGTTGAAGAATGTTTAGTGCCAGACCAGAGAAAGGAAAATACCAGTTTACGAATATGGTTCAGAAATGTAGCTGGGATGTGTGCCAAAGCTAACCAATACATTGGTTGGATTTCGAGCATATCCTTTATCAAAACATATCTACCTCCCAACGAAAGAAATCGATTGCACCAGTTTCGAATTCTATTATCATATTTCAACAGTATCCACTGCCAGTCTGCCACCTTGTAGCTATCCATCTTTATATAAAAACTCAAATATTTAAACCCAGCCGAAAGACTCAAGAAGCCAAATTGAAACAGTGAATTCAAATTATTAAGAAAATCATGTTGGGCACCAAAGTGTAGGAACGTTGACTTATTAACATTGATCTCCAATCCAGATGCACCATAGAAAGTAGTTAAAAGAGTGTGAATTTCCTGCCATTCAATAAAAGAAGCTTTAGACATAATAAGCACATCGTCCACAAATAAGAGATGGAGAATTCTTACCATTCTAAAAACTTTTATACCCGTCAACTTCCCTTCTGTATGACTTTTTTTCCAGGGAGAGGCTCAAACCCTCCATCACAAGGATAAACAATAGAGGAGACAAAGGACATCCCTGACACAATCCTCTGCCACTATTAAATAACTTTGTAGCCTCCTCGTTGATTAGAATGGCATATGTTGCTGAGGAAACACATCCCATAATCCACTTTGTCATAAGGTATCCAAATCCACAATGAAGAAGCATAAGCCTTAGGTAATCTTAGTTAGTGCAATCATAAGCCTTTTTTAAATCCAGCTTCAAAATAACAGCCTGAAGTTTCTTTGCTTTAATGTTGTGAAGGCACTCAAGTGTTGTTCCAATAGCATCAATAATCTGTCTACCCTTTAGGAAACCCAACTGTTCATGAGACAATGTACGAGAGACAATTGGTCTAATTCTCCTTGCTATTATCTTAGTAATAATATTATAACAAAGATTCCACAGAGCAATAGGTCGAAAGTCAAAGAAGGAAGTAGGATGATTGGTTTTCGGAATTAGATCTATGAAAGTAGAGTTAATAAGACAATAATTCACCACGTATTCTAGTATCCTCAACCATAGCAAGTAAATCTGGGCCAACCATGTCAAATAAGTGAAGGAAGAATTCGACGGTCCACCCATCCGGGCCGAGACTTTTGTCCTTGGAAAAACCTTTATGAAGTTTTGAAAGTTCTTCAAGTGTACATGCATGTTCTAAAGATGACACTTCTTCCTCCAAAACAAGCTTTGGGTACAGGCTAATAGTTTCCAACTGTGCACGCAAATTTGGCTGCCCCATGTGTTGAAAAAATGAATGAAAATATGAAACAAATTCATTTTTTATTGCATCCTAACCATAGTGAACTCTGCCATCATCATCATTTATGTCCCATAGATGTTTTTTATTTCTCCTATAGCTCGCAAATATGTGAAAAGACTTTGTGTTATTATCACCACTCTTAATCCAGATAACCCTACTCTTTTGCCTCCAACTTTCTTCTTCGGCCAAAAGAAATTTGTTGCATTCTGCCTCCAACAAACTCAAACGATGGTCTAAATCAATAGTGAGATAACCTTTATATTTTTGTACATAAATCAATTCCAAAACAGCTTCCAACTTTTTTATAAATTCCTATTCCCGAATACGTTTTTCTTTCGACCAAGATTTGACATGACTTTTAAGAAGTGAAATCATTTCAACTAGTCTTATTTGTGCCCCTTCAACTAACCCAAAACAGACACCATACCAAAATTCACTAGCTAAAGTAGAAAAAGAATCATCTTGTAACCAAACAAGATTGAACTTAAAAGGGTGAGTTGTCGCCTATAGACAAATATCCAGTTGTAGAATAAGAGGAGCGTGATCATAAAATAAAGAAGATTCCACCCACGATCTATACCTCATAGCTGGGCCAATAAAATCCTCTACCACAAAAAATATATCAGGTCTTTTAGCAATACTGAAATCTCCAATTTTGCCATTATGCCATGTAGGAACCAGCTCAGCCAGAGCCACATCCACCAACTATGAGTTATCAAATAAGTCCTTGAAAAAAATTGCCAACGGGTCTGTCAAGGCTGCTAAACCCCAAATATCATCTGAGTTTAAGGTGAAGTTTAGGTCCCCTGCCAAAATCAAATCTGTATGTGCTAACAGACCCCTATATTCTATTTTTTTCCAGAAAATCTTTCGATTTGTGCAAGGACCATAAACATTCAGTAGTGAGAGCCTTCTTTTATCAACTAGACTGGAACCTGTCAAAAAAATGTTGCCACAAGTGAGAATAGGAGAGAAAACAAAATAACATGGATCCCATGAAATGAGCAGGCCCCTCGAACTACCAACCGAACTAACTACACAAGACATCCATTTCGGCCTGAGAGAAAACATGAAATCCCTTTCCCTTTCTTCAGTCATTAATGTCTCTTGTAAAAAAAGAACACGGGGTGAAGTCTTAGAGAGGAGCCTACACATAGAGGCCAATTTTAGGGGTCCTCCTACCCCTCTAATGTTAAGAGAGAAAAGTATAATGAATTTTCCCTTTCGAGGGCTTTAATGCCTCTAAGCACCCCCTCGTCAATAGTAGAATGTGGAAGATTATCCGAAAAGGAAAGGTTTGTACCCTTTTTTTTTTGGGCACTTCTAGTCTTAACAAGAGATAATTCGAGTCCCAAACCCCGAGACCAAGAAAGATCCTTTCCATTTGAAAATTATGAACAAACAGTGTTTGTAGTCACAACATTGGGTTCCCCCAAAATTACCTCATCTTTCCCTAAAAAAATTGAGATAGGAACAGGGCTAGTAACTTCCCTATAGGAAGGTACTATCTCAGATAGAAATCTATCCAAAGAGTGCTCACTAGATGCGGGTTCACCATAACCAGGTAAGAGGGGTGATCCTTCCGCCAATAACGGTTCAGGAAGAACAGAGTTAGTCAGAACATGAATATCCATAGGATAAGAGTGAGGCTGACACTCATCTAAACAAGTAACCGGAGAAGTAGAAACAGTCTCAGGAATAGTAGCTAACTCCTCTAGATATTTAACCAGAGCTTCAGTCTTATCAGCCACCTCAGATTCAAAAGTCTCCTTAGATTCAAAATTCTCCTCAGAATAAAACGTGTTGAGATGATCTCTTTCCCATGCAGATAATGTACAGTAAAGAGAAGGAACATAAAATATCAACTTACCAACAAAGGTAGGGTTCGAGGATGGTGGACTATCCAAATCCCAAACTCCCGGGTAAGAACCCTGCTCCTGCGCCTCCAACTCCGGTGAGTAGCTGCTAGTAATAGTCTTCTCCAAGAGTGTCTCGTCAAAGGAAATTACAAAAGGATGGTGACAGTCCTTTCTAAGGTGGCCGGTTTGTCTATAACTCGAGCACCGGAATGAAATCCAAAGATAGTCCAATCTCTGAGAAAAAACCATACCGCGCCACTCAATATCCAAAGTTTCCAGTAGTCTCCCATGGATATCCACCTCCATAAGGATTTTTTCCATTCTCCTATCCCTTGAATGAAACGTGTCCTCGTCAATATTGATGAAGCGCCCCAAGACATTTCCTATGGCCTCCATGGATTTTGTATTCTACAACTGCAACGACAAACTCGGGAGCAAGACCCAAAGATGGAAGAAACTGAAATATTCAGTCGTTGGGTCGAATTTGAGTCTCCACCTCTTCAACATAAGACTACCACCTTCAAAAACCCAAAAAATATCTAAAATCTTCACAGTGTATTCAGGGTTCTTAAAGACGAAACCAAACCAGCCCCTCGGTAAGGTGAGAAGCACTGGTGAATACCCCAGAAAGGGCTCCCAAGTAGCCTGCATCCACTCCGAAACTGAAATTTACGCAAGCGATAAACCAACCTACGCACCAACGCACACATGGTGAGTGAAAAAGACTCTTCCAGCCCGATGTCCATTCCCATCACCATTGAACGCCTTGTTCTTTTGGGCTTCCACACCCTCGTTGAACGCTTGATGGAGTGCCTCTTCCCCGAAGAGCCTCAAATTGGTGACTCCAAAGGCAACTTAAACTGGGTAGTGTGCCAACCAAAAGACTCTAAAGTATTATTATCTAAAGAACCTAAAGTGCTATCCTCATGGACTATGTTAGCAACACTCTCGACAATCATAAACAGACCTGGAACTCGAGGAACCTCCTTGCAAGCAGTAGAACACGACCAGGGTGGCTGAGAAATAAACTTAGGAATAGTAAGAGACGGTGGATGTGTCTCCGCCAAATGAGTTGAAGGAACAGACGAAGAGGCATTAAGTGAACCATTAATTCCTCGATTTTTGCAAATTTCATCGACCGTCGAGAGAAAACTAGGATGATCCCAAGGTTCCACAACATCCACTCTTGATGGATT
>SNQJ01S0001987.1:26211-58467 GCA_010110895.2 Picea sitchensis | reverse complement strand
AAATAAAATAACATTACTAATCTAATATGCCCCAATTAAGGGGTAATGATCCAATATTAGGGCTTAACAACTTGATATTTTAAAGGGGTTGTCTTTAGAAACGTTTTACAACATCCTCGAATATCATGTAGATGAGCTCGAGAACTGGCTACTGGACTATTCGACGCACATCGAAGAAATTGAATAGACTCTGCATAGTATTTCTATGGATATAAGGAAATTATAAAATGATATTTTTGACATAGAAATCGGGGATGAAATCAATGTGGCCCCCATGAGAAGCTACATTGAAGAATGGTTCCAACGGAGAATGGACAAGCTCATCGACGAAGGGAAAAAACTGGTTGGCATGATTCCAACGACCGTCGATGACAACACCAAAAATTTATCGGCTTCATAGTAAGTCTATACTGATGTCATCATGTTTTCTTTATCAATCCATTTATTCTACCTCTTTAAATAGAAATATCTAACCGGAGACTCATAACTTCCAATTTCTTCTTTTTAGATCTTCCTCTCTACCGTCGCGCACGTCTTCTTTCTACAGTCCTAATTCTTGTACTTATTTATTTTATGGTCCGTGGGATCCCCAATCCCAATCTATATGACAAACACATTTAAATTTCCAGAAATATGTAACATACATTATTATTTTTTGATAAATTTCAAAGAAAACTGATTCGGGAATGCTAAGTTTTTTTTCCTTGAACTATGTTGGATGTGAGGAAATTGTGTTTATTATATTTGAATGTTTAATGTATGTGTTTCCTGGTCCTTTTTCCCAGGAACCTTTTTTGCAAGACATTATTAATATTTGATAAATTTCAAACAAAACTAATTCGGAAATGCTAAATTTGTTTCCCTCCAACTATGTTGGATGTTAAGAAATTGTGTTTATTATATTTGAATGTTTAATGTGTATGCTCCCTGGTCCTTTTTCCTAGGAACCTTTATTGCAAGTCATTTAGATATAAATTTTTTAAGTCCCATGTTTGAACTATACACACCCCAGGAAAAAACTGCCTCGTTCGCATATTAACCTTGGGGGTCATCTACAAGCCAAATGTCTTGTGGCTGGCCAATGACACGTTGCCAAAAAGTCATCCTCTGCATGGATACCACATGTACTTCAACCTACTTCCCACGTGTCTGTACTCGGTCCCGCCGTAGCAGTGCATTTATTCCCATTCCAACCTGGCAGGGACTACGCTGCCATGCACCACTTATTTAATTCAAAATTTATATATAATTGCTTAAAAGAGTAGAAATATCACTACCTTGCATTGAATGCTACATTACAAAGATTAATATTTTTTAAACTATTATAACATATATTTAATTTATTTTTACATTTATATTTCAATATTTCAAAATTAATTAATATGTGACAATAAAATTGCCGATCCTAAATTTTGCACTGCTGTCAAGAACTGATGGTCCATCTATTTGTGAGAGCTACATCCATCCATTATAAGTTCGTTGTGGGATTGACAACTGTGAATTTCTCGTCCAGGAATTTCTCAACAAATTATGGGGAAATGACTCTGCAACATGTCTCTTGAGAGAGCCAGAAGACATGTTGGGTTGTTGGTTCCAGATTGTTTGGGTTGTTCTTCAGAAGCTGCAATCTAAATCTAAACTATGAGATTTATGATTTTTTAAATATTTTTATTTCCGTTTATTTTTAATGGTTGAAGATAAATTCCACACTTTTTATTTGGTTCATTTCCTTAATAAATATTTATTGGTTTGTTGTGTTTTTTCTTTGATTTAATTTGTGGTGTTTTGGCTAAAAGGGTAGTCAGAGAGGTTCAAATTTTATATTAGACATAGTTTGCAAGTTATTACATTTAATTTTAACTTGGGATCTAATATGGGTATAGGAATGGCAATCCAAAAGGAATTATTTTCTTCTTTTTCCAGCTCAGTGTCACAAAGGTGACAGATTCTCTCATCCCATGGTGTTTTAGGAGTTGTCCAATGCTCAGTTTCACTATGTAGCTCATGAGAGTTGGCTCTTATTTTAGAAATGTTGATTTTCTTCTTTGTACTTTTCAAAATTGAGATATAATTTTGATCTTCTAAATTAGGGTTCACCACTGTTGGACAGTTGGTTGTCATTTATGTCAACTCTTGAAGAAGTCATGAAGCCCCATAGATGTGGTCAATATTGTTGTTGATTTAGTTGGTGAGTTAGTTGTCACGATATTGTTGTTTGAATTAGTTGATGAGTTAGTTGTCACAATATTGTTGTGGAGTTTGTTGGTGAGTTAGTTTTCAATGATGTCAAAAAGAGTAGTTGATGTCAAAGGTCGAAGAATTCTACAAGAAGCTTCTAGATGGTTGCACAAGAAGATAGTGAGTTATTGGTTGAGATTAAAGTGGTTGTAACAAGAAATTAATAAGGGTAAAGAGGTTACAACAAGTAATTATGACTTGGCCATAAAATAAGGAAGAAAGGTCAACAAGAACAAGTCATTAATCAAGGGTAAAATGGTTAATAAAAGGTAAATTGGGTAATACAACAAGAAACTATTAGTTGACCCTAAAATGAGGAAGAAGGCTAAAACAATTACAAGTGAGGGTAAAATAGTTACACTTGGAAAAGTATTTATACAATTCAAGAGACTCTCATTTGTCCATAATGGTATTATTGAATATCTATCTTGTGAAGATATTTTTGACAGGTCTGAGGAAGTTAGACTGAGGAAGTGAAGTTGAGAGAAGGAAGAAGTTTGCACGAGTCGAGGGCACAAATATGAGTTTATTGTTCCAGGTTTTTTGAAGTTATCCGCGAGTTGCAAAAGGAAAAGTCATGTACATATGTGGGTTACAAGCATATATAAGCATGGACATCCACAAGCTATCAGCGACAGGGTCACGTATAGGTCATCTGTGAGTTGAAGAAGGGAAATTTGTGGAGATGCGTTGGTTATAAAGGAAGAAAGCACAGACATCTGTGAGCAGTAGAACAACAAAGCATGGATATGTGAAGAGATCGATGAAAGGGTTTGAAGAGATGTTCATCCTAGATAGGTAATGGCCAAAAAGGTATGTTTGTTCGAGATCTGATGCATCAGGGTTTCTACAGAGTTAAAATGTATGTTATATGATTGGTTGAGGGTGTAGCTTTGTGAAGTTGTGGAACATGCCTGAGGCATGTCTTAGTGAGTCTTGGTAGATTCTCTCTTGGATGTATGGAACTTGTTGTAGAGTATGATTTGAGGGAGACAGATGTTGTTGAGGCACATTGTTGGGTGCATATCTAGGTTATATTGGTATATCTTTTGGTGCATTGTTAAAAGGTATTTGTTGGTAATCTTGGTACATGATTGGTATATTTTTGGCACATGTTTGGTACATGAATAGAGGGATGTTTTTGGTGATGTTGAATATGGTTTGAAATATGCTCTTGGTGATCTTGGTATGTGATCTTCAATTAGATCTATTTTTTATACATATCTTCATGATAGTTTGTGAGTTGTTGTGAGTTTATTTGTGAGTTGTTTTTAGTTTTATACACATTTTGGTATTATAGATTGCATATGATTGGGAGTTGTCTTGTTGGTTAATCTATGTGATTAGATATGGTTGGTTGATGAGATCAATGTCCAGGAGTTGATAATGATAGGTTGTTGTAATGATTGATGCTTAGCGAGGTTGATGTGATAGGTTGGTGACAAGTTAGCCAGTGGTAGTGATTGTAGTAGTAACAATTTGAATTACACCCATATTTCATGGTGACGGGATAGGGAAAGGAAAAGGGGTTGTAGCGCTCCCTTCTAGTTTACTAAGAACTCATAGGTTGGAGGGTCCTTCAAGTTGGAGCTTGATAATCAAGGAGGTTAGCCTCCTTGGTTTGAAACCCAGGAGAATTCATGGAGTTGTAACTTCCTTGAGGTTGGAGCATGAAATTAGAGTTGGATCCTCCTTATAGTTACATTGGAGAATTTGGAAGTTGGTGCCTCCTATGAATATATTTCTTCTAACATATAAGAAAAAAATTGTGGTTTTGCATTTGTTTTCCACTAAGTATGGTGTCTTTGTATTTGGATGTTTATCTATAGTTGTTTATTATGCACTGATCGATGATATTATTTATGATGTAATAATGTATTGAATGCATAAATAATAAACCATTGAATACTCGCGATAAAGTTAAAGAATACATATTGGCATTAAAAGTGGTAAAGGTGCTCATATTGATTCAACCCCACACCCCCCCCACCGGTATTCCAACAATTGATATCAGAGCATGTCCTTGAGATAAATCTAACCACTAAGGAGATCATGGAATACGTTGAGATTCGAGTACCACAGTTTGATGGTGGGATGGTTAGAGATATGAAATGTGGAACATAAGAATGAAAATAGTTTTACAAGAACAAGGATATGATATTTGGAAATCAGTTGTTACAGGGTATGATAGTTGAAAAAGGGAAAATACTTTAGCCAAGAAGTAATTGAAGAATTATAAAAAAATAGAAATGGATTTATCTTGGAAGGATTACCTAATTACGATTAAAATACAAAGTGGGAAAATGTTCATAAAGCCAAAGAACTTTGGGAAAAGTTACAAAGTATCTATTCAAAGTCTCATCCTATCATGGGGCTAGAGCATATTGAAGTTGAGAGTTCCTAGTGAAATTATGCACCTACACTAGGATGGAACCTAGATTGCTATTTTAGGTGGAGATCTATTTTTAGATGATGAGCAATTCTATTTATAGATGGTGAGAAAAATTTATTTATAGATGTATGTCGACTATTATTATCCCTTAATATGGTTGGACAATAAATATTAATCTATTATCAATGAGAACTTAGAAATAGTTAGCTGAAGTGGAAAATCGGTTAGCTATAGGAAATTAGAGTTCAAGGTTGGTTGGTGGGACATGCAAGAGTCGAGATTAGTTGTAGTACGAGAGTGATTCAAAGTTGTAGCGAGTTGGATGTGTAGTTATGTGAGTTAAAATACTTCACAACTAATTAGAAGTTAGTTAAGCCCTGAGTTGTACTAATTATGGCGAACTTACACTAGTGAGAATTGATGAATTAATTATTGAGTAATTCTGTCCAGTCAATCACATGCAATGAGATTACCATTGTTAACTACATGCATGTAGGATCTAGTGGAGACAATTGAGATACTTGGTGAAAGGGACAATTTGACTATCAATTGTGACATTAGTGGAGTGTACTCATGCAACCACACATTGGATGTGCCCATGAGGGATTGTGTAGCAAACAGGAATTCATTCATTCTGGGGGATTTCATTGGGGATTGGAGGAGGCATCTTCCGGAAGTAGTAAATTGGCACATGGGTACATGTCAATTTTTTGTGATATTAAAGGAGCAATTGTATTGTAGCGAGAGCTCTTGGATTAGAGTTTTGTATGATATTGTTTAAGTGATCCATGATATATACATAGTATATGATAGTGGGTTTTTAAGCTTTACACTTTCCCGGTAAAAACATCTGTTCTATGTGTGATTGATCTCTTCACTTGATATTATTGCAAATAAAGCGATTGTGTTTAAATTCCACAAGAATATTAGTAGAAGCGATTACGTATTTAATAGTGGCATATAATTATTAGATCAAGAGAATCGCAGGCCAACACATAATTTGTATTAAAATTTCCTGAGCATAAAATCAGAATAAAGAAGATACCAAATCCGAATAAGAAGAAAGATACCCATCATGTGAACATATTAAGAAGAATATATTATTGAAAGTATATGGGATCTTAGGCGAGAAAGCAGTTAGTGCTTTAGATGAACCGAAGAAAGAAGAGAGAAAACAAGTCCCTCAAGGAAGAATTGTTCAAGTTAAAGGAAGGTTTTCAAAGCCTTGAAGAAGTCCAGTAGATGATTATGAGAATTTCACAAAGTCCAATTAGAAGAAGCCAAGGGATTGAAGAAACATACAAAAGTCAGGATGGAAGAGAAATGATGTTTGGAAGCAGTAGTAGCACAAAAAGAGGAAGCTGAGAGAGAGAGAATGAGAATCCAGGCAACACATAATTTGTATTAAAATTTCTACAGAGCATACAAATCAGAATAAAGAAGATACCAAATCCGAATAAGAAGAAAGATACCCATCATGTCAGACATATTAAGAAGAAGAATATTGTGAAGAAGGCATAGCGGATCTTGAAGCAGAAACGATTAGTGCTTTAGATGAACCGAAGAAAGAAAGAGAAGAAAACAAGTCCCTCAAGGAAGAATTGTTCAAGTTAAAGGAAGGTTTTCAAAGCCTTGAAGAAGTCCAGTAGATGATTATGAGGCTAAAAGTCCAAGTAGAAGAAGCCAGAAGGATTGAAGAAACATACAATAGTCAGATGGAAGAGAAGCAATGTTTGGAAGCCGAAGTAGTAGCACAAAAAAGAGGAAGCAGAGAAGAGAGAGAACATTTTGACATATTATGTCAAGGAAAGAAATAAGGATTTAAACTAGCTTGAAGAAGAATTTGGTCAAGAAGAAATAAGACTTGAAGAAGAAATCATCTCCTTGAAGAACCAACTCGAAGAAGCAAAGAGAAAGGAAGAAGTAATGAATATGTAGATGACGAAGAAAGAATAAGAATGTAAGAAATTTGAAGAAGAATTCGTCTCATTGAGGGTTAAAGTTGACGATCTTAACAAGAAGTTGAATAACTCTCCATTACTGGACATAGCAGGTTTTGGATACATTAGTGAGACCTCATGCAATGCAGATGTCGATCCCAACAAGAGAGTTGAAGACAA
The DNA here is from genome assembly GCA_010110895.2 of Picea sitchensis. Taxonomy (NCBI): domain Eukaryota; kingdom Viridiplantae; phylum Streptophyta; class Pinopsida; order Pinales; family Pinaceae; genus Picea; species Picea sitchensis. The sequence continues at coordinate 51,717 of SNQJ01S0001987.1, read as the reverse complement.
GTGTTCCAAGTTTCCAAAAAGAAAGAATGAAGAAAAGGCTAAGAATTATGAGGAAGTACTCAAAGGAAGGGATTATGGTCATCAAGAGTCAAAGAGGAATGGATACAAAAGAGATAGATTTCCAGGAAGATTGTCTACATTTAGACAGTAAATAAGCGTCAATCATGGTGAAGAAAACAACAAAAGACAAGATCATGATCATCCAAGACAGGACTTCAAAAGGACTACATTATAGAGAGGTTCATCTACTCTCGGGTATCAAAGTTTCTTTTATGGTTATTTTTTTAATTGTACTAACTTTGGACGTAAAGTTGTAGATTCCAGAGCACATGGAAGAAATCTTCAAACAATAAATACCTATGTGGCTCCCCACAACATTGAGTGTTACAAATGCCATAATTATGGTCACATAGCTAGGAGTTGTAGAAGCATGATAGATCCCTCCATGAAAGAAAACATCGATTTCAGATACAAGAATTTTTGGATAAGAAAAGAGAGACAAGAAGAGTAGATGAATGAAGAACAAGTCCCAAAAATCATAGGATTTGCAGTAGTACGAGAAAGACAAGAAAATCAAGTAAAAGAAGAACAGGTCTTAGAGATCGTATTGTCAGAATCCACAAAGCAGGTAAATGAAGACAAATTTCTAGAGTTCTCACTCTCAGGATATGTAGTATTTCAAGGTCTTGATGAATCTACATGAAGGAAGGAAGATGTCAGAATCCAGGAAGAGGATGAAAAGGCATATGTCTGAGTTCAAAAAGATGATGAATCTATAGACAAAGAAGAAAATTACTTCACACTAGGGTAGATTCCTCCATTGTTCTGATCCATCTGCCTTGGAGACTCCCAGTAATATGAATATTAAACATGGATATTCTAAGCATCAACTAAGACAGATCAAAGAACTATCTTTCGAGCAGTCAAAAGTATTTGCAGATTTTTGGAAAGCAGATTCAAAGTAATTCAATGGAAGAGGTACATTATTTCCTATGACAAATTGGTTGGCTAAGGAACATGTTTCAGAACACATCTCCATGCATATTGAGCATACCAACTAGACATATTTGTTTCAGTTTGAGAAGGAGGAATATGTGATGATCAATTTTTGGAAATAAATATTCAAAGAAGCCTACATAATAGTAAAGTGAAAGATGGGTCAACATTGTGGACAGTTGAGTAGCATAGTCATGGATAATATGCACATACATGGGTTCATAAGAACACTTAGCAGGTTTGGACAGATATATGATAGTGGACGAGAGCATGGATTCATAGATTGTTTCAGATACTAGTTCAGAGAATGTTGAATGATTATGACATTTATATCATCTAGTGATTTTGAATGTGTTTTATATGTCAAGAAATTTTGAATGATTTTTATATATGTCAGTTGATTACAAGAGGAAGCACCAATGGAAAAAATATCTAGAAGAAAGGAGGGTACATGAAGCCCCACATTTGATCTACACAGAATCTTGTAGAGAAGTCAAGGGGAGAGAAATCATCAAAGAAAGAGATCAGAAGAGTGAATATAGGGGGAGCATCCCTATAGAGAGTTAACCTTGTTCAAATAGGGAGAAAATAGAAGTAGAAAGACAAGAAGAAAGATCATCCATAGAAATTGTTAGAGAAAGAAAGAACAGAGGCATGGGGACAGAGAGATCAGATCAGAAGAGTGAAGTCAGGGGGAGACATATCAAAAAAGAGAGTTACCCATTTTCCCATGATGTAAAAGGAAGGAGAAAGAGAAAGATCAGGAAATAAATATTAGAAGCATGAAGACAGGGGGAGAAACCCAAAAATGAGAGACCCTTTTCCATTGATGTTAAAGGGGGAGAGAAAAGAGCAATGGCATAGTTGCAGGTGAGAAATGGTCATGGGAGGAGAAAGAGCATATGAGTATGAGTGTTGAATCAATGCATTCCAAAGGGGTTGATTGTTGGATAGTTGGTTGTCATTGATGTCAACTCCTGGAGAAGTCTGGAAGTTTTTGCACATCAAAATTACTCATTTCAATGATGACCTATTGTCATCGTTACAAGTGTTACAAGTGTTGCATTTTATCCATAGTTTTCGCAAGTGTCGCAAACATCATACTGTCATCTTTCCTATGTCGTGTCTTGAACAACATTACAAGAACACTTAAGACACCTTCAAAGACTAGTTTAAGAAGGAGAAATCACATGACGAAGAGTACAAATCTTTTACCATGGAAAAAACCACTCAAAAGTCATTTTTGGAGGCCAACGCTCCCCTACCCACTGTCAGGGAGTTCTAGCACTCCCTACCCTCCTGTGAGGGAGCGTTGCAACACTCTGTGCCCCATTTTGAGGGAGCACTGGCTTATTTGAGGGAATATTGGACTGTTGAGGAAAATCAGGGATAAATCCCCCTAATCTTTGGAGTTAGTTGGATTTGAATCTAAGGTCAAGGTTGGATATTAGGGAGGATCCACAATTGATGGAGAAAGATCCTCAACCTATCTCAAGAATATATAAGGTGGTTAGGCCTCTCCAAGCCTATATAAAGAGGCCTCTTCATGGTGAAGGGGAGAGACATGCAAGGCATCAAACTTATGATCTCATAAGGGAGATTTATTAGTGAATGTTACAATCATTCTGATTGTGGAACTTTTGAGAAAGGGTCTGGACAAAGAGAACTTGGTGAAGTTGCTGCATATACATCTATGGTTGTAAGCACTTTGATTTGTTTTCATTAATATATATATGTGTTTGGCCTGTTTCCTTCAAATTTGTGTATGTTTCATGAATTTGTTCTTTTTGATAGATCTATTTCGAAGCTAAACATGGTAGGAATAGGAAGTATGCTTTGTTGTTGTTGTTCCTTCGATTGCAGAACCTTATGAAGGACTTGGATATCAAGATCATCCTGGATTGAGCAAGGACAAACGTTATTAAAGGTATTTATATTCCTTCCTTCTTATTCCTTGACTAATTTAGCTTCATTAGAAGGAATGTCGGTGTTCAACATTTTCACCTTTCTATGTTGGTTATAGGGGTCTAGTATCCAAGAGTAAATCCACTTGTCCACAGGGGGATTCTCCTGTAACATAAATTGGTGACTCCACCGGGGATCAAAGATTTCAGTTTTGGTTTCCTTCCTTGGTCTTGTTTTTTGCCTGTTTCCTTCAAATTTGTGTATGTTTCATGAATTTGTTCTTTTTGATAGATCTATTTCGAAGCTAGTCATGGTAGGAATAGGAAGTATGTTTTGTCAGTGTTGTTCCTTTGATTACAGGACCTTCTGAAGGACTTGGAGATCAAGATCATCCTGGATCGAGCAAGGACAAGTGTTATTAAAAGTATATATATTCCTTTATTCTTATTCCTTGACTAGTTTAGCTTCATTAGAAGGAATGTCAGTGTTCAACATTTGCACCTTTCTGTCTTGGTTATTGGGGTCTAGTATCCAAGAGGAAATCCACTTGTCTGCAGAGGAATTCTCCTGTAAATAGGTCGCCAACGTAATTGATCCCCCTGATATATCCCCTCCCTTCCTATATTGATCTTGCAACATTGGATTTCATAACCAACTAGTGGTTTCATTGTGGGAAGTTTTGTTTGATTATTTGCTTCTCAAATTCATAGCTTGTGTTGTTTGTTTTACTTAGTGGACCTTATGTTGATTCAATGCTAATGGCATCAACTCCTGGGAGTACCAATGGAGGAACCCCTTGTCCCGGGGAACCTTTCACCTTTCCTTCTTTTGGAAACATTGGTCCTTCGTACATTGCCACACTGAGTCTTCCGGGACTCAACATCGAATTATCGGTTTGGTTGTTCCCCACTCTGGTGATCTCGAATATTCCCAGTACTTCAGCTGCACCTAATGATTCAAATGTAAGTACACCACCCACACATCAACCTCATGTCAACTTTTTGCCTTCTTCACCCAGTAAGTCTCCTTCCCTTTCTCTTTCTTCGCCTAGTGAAAGCTCTAAATCAAGTATCCAGGTTGATAAGAAGAAGAATAAATAGAAAGTGATGAAGAAGAAGAACTCGAAAAGGACCAAGCCTCCAACCATATCAGATGTTGGATCCAAGCAACCAGTTATTGTTAATAGTACTGGGAGTGTTTATGAGGTCGACAAGATTAAAATGAAGAATCTGAAACCCAAATTCCCTTGCAGTATTTGTAAGGGTGACCACTTTCTGAGGGATTTCCCTGGTCTTCCAAAGGTCTTAGAAGTGTGGTCTTCCACGTCATCGGACCCTGCTAGACATGCTAGTGATGCCCCATCAACTATTGATGTCAAGGTTGGTAAGAAGAAGACAACTGTCAAATTTCCTTGTATGTTATGAGAAGGTGATCATTATTCTCACCTTTGTCCTCATATGGACGATGCTTCTTCTCTTTTGGAAAAGCTTCAACTTCCAACTGGTTATCGTAATATTTCCCCCAACCCATCATTAATAGATGGAATGGTCAATCAGGTTCCATCCTCGGTCAGTCTGGTTGATCAGGTGGTCAATCTAGTTTCATCCTTGGTTAAACCACTAACCAAAGTAGTTGATCCAGTTCCATCATAGATCAACCCCACTTTTCATCTAAAAAGTGAAACCTAAGTGACTGATCTAGTCCCGACATTGGTAAGTCCCACCCTTCATCTGAAGAGTGCCAACGTGGTCAATCCCACTCCTCCTCTGACGAGTGCTAAAGTGGTTTCTCTGGTCCCTTCATCGGTTAGTCTGGTTGATCATGTCGTTAATCTGGTCACGTCCTTAGTTGAACCAGTTGACAAAGTGGTTTATCTGATCCCATATTCGATCGATCCCTCTCTCCCATTAGAGAGTGAAACCTGAGTGGTCGATCTATTTCCACCTATCGACCCCATTCTCCCCTTGGGGAATGAACCCCGAGTGGTTGATCTGATCTCATTATCGATCGATCCTACTCTCCCGCTAGAGAGTAAACTTGATTCTGCCCACATTTTTCTCGTTGATACAAAATCTACTGTGCTGGGGGGCATTCCTCCTTCTCCCATGAAACCCCCTCCAAGTAATGAGGCCATCCTTTTTGATTGGGGTGTGATAACTGGACCTCGTCTTCCCTCTCACATTCCTTTCAAGATTACAGTACATGTTTGTGGTCGGGACGTTCCTCATGCGCTGATAGATGAAGGTTCGTCCATTAGTATTTTGTCCTCTATCGCTTGGCAAGCTTTGGGTGATCCTTAGCTTGTGTCAGTTACCCAGACTCTGTTTGATTTTGAAAGAAGAACCATTCATCCTTTAGGGATCCTTCCCTATTTTCCCATAACTTTGGGAGGGAAAACTATCTTTATTGATGTTATGGTAGTCCAGGACCCCTTAGATTTCGATTTACTCCTTTTGTGAGATTATGTCTATTCCATGAAAGCTATTGTGTCCACTTTTTTTTCGTGTGATATATTTCCTACACGATGGAGGAATGATGACTATTGATCAACTTTCATGCGTTGGTCCTGACTTGATTACCAACCCAATGACCTCCCTAAATGGTTCTTATATGCAGTCGATATAACCCATGCCACGGGTCAATTATGTGGCATTGTCTCCCATGACTTCAACTTCCAATGACTTAGATCTGGTAGTTTACATGGTGATCTCTTCGGTAGGGCTATTGGAGATTGATATCCTTACCCCTGATGCGGCCCTCGACATGTGTTCCTTCCAGAGCATTGTTCTTCCCTCCAGTAAAGATCTCTTGGAAGCCATGATCGAGTTTTGTCCCTTGACATGGTTTCCTTGCAGAGCATTATCCTCTTGGAAGCCATGATCAAGAATAGGTCACGAGCATAGTTTCTCTTCTTTGTGGCAAGCTCGTTAAAAAATGAAACAGAGGCTACGAGCATATTTTTTCCTCTCTGTAGCAAGCTCATTAAAAAATGAAACAAAAATCTGGGGATTGAACCCGAAGCCTTGAGCATAGTTATTTTCTTGTGTCAAGCTCGTTAAAAAATGAATCAGTCACCTCTCCCTTCGAGTCGAGTCTTTCATTAGGTCTCATATTTGAACCTTCATTTCATCCACTTGTATCCTTTTTCTCCATCTAGTACAAAAATTGGTGACAACCTCAGAGTCGGTGAATGAATTTAAGCTTGGGGAGCATGTCTCCAGCCTTTGATTATCATTCTGGAGTTACGCCACTAGATTTTCAAGCTGGGGACAGAGTACCAACCATCGTTGGGTATCCCAACCTTTGGAATTTATGTTGGGAATTTACAAACATAGTTTAATTTTGTTTCGAGCTTGTCTAAAAATGAAACCAATATCGAGCTTAGTCTTTGTTCTTTCTCGTGCTCGCAAAAACATGAGAATGTAACCAAGTATACTTTTATCACTTTTTCAGACTCGTAAAGGTTATACGAAAAAGGAACCCCCTGGAGTCTCCTTTAAGCTCTTTTCAGACTCTCTAAACATGAAAATATTGTCGAGTGATCTTGCTTCCTTTCTCACTCGTTAAAAGGTTTGAAAGGGTATTTTTCAAGTGATATTTTATCTCTTTTTTGGCCTTGTGAGACTAACATTATGAAAAAGGACAAAACTAGAGTCGTCTTTAAGTTCTTTTCAGACTCTATAAACATGAGAAATCACTGAGTTTAACTTCTCTGGACTCATTAAACAATCATACATTGAAGGGCCCATATGAGACCGAACCCTTACTTCTTCCAGTTCGTTAAACAAAGGAAGAGGGACTTACTGAAGGTGAGTTATATCGAGCATGTTTTATCCTCCTCGAGCTCATTAAATAAAAAAGAGGTACTCGTCTATCTGGATGGGGGGGGAAATTGAAGGAAGAAATCCAAGCAGTTTTTGAAAACATTACAAGTCACTCTTACGGTCTCCCTTGAACACGACACTTTGTCTTTGCACGCATTTTAATCCGCTGAACCTCTGCACTGAACCAATCCTATGAGTTTTTATTACTCCTTTGGGTCACCCAATGAAAGTCACAGTATCCATTTCATCATCATGTGTTGGTTCATGTCATGTTTCTGCTGTTGTGCCTCAGTGTTCAAGGGAAGTATCTTCCTCAAGATTCAACCATCACACCTTTCTTGTTTCAATACCTGTGTCAATCCATGTTCATTTGATCCACCAATTTACATCTTTGTGTCAGTTTCGTGTCATTGATGGGGGATACATCAAGGTACTCCTTCGACGAGTCTGTTCTTGTCCACTTCAACACATTATCCAGGAACTAGACTTAGAAACCAGTTAGTACCTTGGGACCTGCATGCCTCAATGGTAGGCCTCCTTTCTTCCGACAATGTGTTTACATCATTGACCCTTGATCGGGTGATTCCACGAATGTTTGACTTCAGCTCATCTATTCACTAGGGTACCTTGGGAATCATTGACATCAATGGTGATTTCCCTCTCACTTGTTAACGATTTACCTCATTGACCGGTAATCAAGTGGTCTCTGCCATGTTTGACATTAGGACATCTATTCACATGGTTAGATTCGTACCGCATCGGGATCGATAAGAAGACCCTGGGTTGAGTAATCACTCTGGTATGTACTTTTCCCAGGTTGCGACAGAGTTTCTTTTGAACATTGACATATATAATGTCACATAGATCCACTTTGTATTTGTCTGTGGCTATGTCTTGTCATCTCGTAGATCCACTGTGTATTTTTCATGGCTACGATCAGTTCATATCATGGAAGTATAGATCCACATTGTATCTTGGGTGGCTATACCTTTTTGTTAATAAAATTATGGATCCACAGTGTATTTTATGGCGGCCATACCTTGCAAGTCTTTATCACCCAAGCATAGGTATGCCTGCCTTGGGTTTGAAACATATCATAATATTTGTTTGATGGTTGTGTGCAGCTTCTACTAGGTTCTTCGAGTCCATGCCCTTGCTTAAAAAATCTACAAAGTACTTCAATGATCACGTCTTCTAACTTAACACTTTGGGCGGTAATCTGTTACACATCAAAATTACTCATTTAAATGATGACCTATTGTCGTCATTACAAGCGTTACAAGTGTCGCATTGTAGCCATAGTTGTCATAAGTGTCACAAACTTCATACTATCATCTTGCCTATGTTGTGTCTCAAACGAGATTACAAGAACACTTAAGACACCTTCAAATATTAGTTTAAGAAGGATAAATCACATGACGAAGAGTACAAAGCTTTTACCATGGAAAAAACCACTCAAAATTCATTTTTGGAGGCCAATGCTCCCCTACCCACTGTCAAGGAGTGCCAACACTCCTTTCCCTCCTTTGGGGGAGCGTTGCAACACTTTGTGCCCCATTTTGAGCGAGCACTGGCCTGTTTGAGGGAATCTTGGACTGTTGAGGAAAAACAGGGATAAATCCCCCTCATCTCTGGAGTTAGTTGGATTCGAATTTGAGGTGAAGGATGGATCTTAGGGAGGATCCACAACTGATGGAGAAAGATCCTCAACCTATCCCAAGAATCTCTAAGGTGGTTAGGCCTCTCCAAGAATATATAAGGATGCCTCTTCATGGTGAAAGGGAGAGACATTTAAGGCATCAAACTTATGATCTCATAAGGGAGATTTATCAGTGAAAGTTACAGTCATTCTGATCATGAAACTTTTGAGCAAGGGTCTGGACAAAGAGAACTTGGTGAAGATGCTACATCTACATCTATGGTTGTAAGCAGTTTGCTTTATTTTCATTAATCTATATATGTGCTTGGCATGTTTCCTTCAAATTTGTGTATGTTTCATGAATTTTTTCTTTTTGATAGATTTATTTCGAAGCTAATCATGGTAGGAATAGGAAGTATGTTTTTTCGTTGTTGTTCCTTCGATTGCAGGACCTTCTGAAGGACTTGGAGATCAAGATCAACCTAGATCGAGCAAGGACACACATTATTAAAGGTATTTTTATTCCTTTCTTCTTATTCCTTGACTAGTTTAGCTTCATTAGAAGGAATGTCAGTGTTCAACATTTTCACCTTTTGTATTGGTTATAGGGGTCTAGTATCCAATAGGAAATCCACTTGTCCGCAGGGGGATTCCCCTGTAATGGAAGTCCCATAGATGTGGTCAATATTGTTGTTGATATAGTTGGTGAGTTAGTTGTCTCAATATTGTTGTTTGAGTTAGTTGATGAAATAGTTGTCACAATATTGTAGTTGAGTTAGTTAGTGAGTTAGTTGTCATTGATGTCAAAAAGAGTAGTTGATGTCAAAGGTTGAAGAATTCTACAAGAAGCTTCTAGAGGGTTGCACAAGAAGTTAGTGAGTTATTGGTTGAGATTAAAGTGGTTGTAACAAGAAATTAATAAGCATAAATAGGTTACAACAAGTAATTATGACTTGGCCATAAAATAAGGAAGAAAGGTCAACAAGAAATTGCAAGTCATTAATCAAGGGTAAAATGGTTAATCAAAGGTAAAGTGGTTACAACAAGAAATTATGAGTTGATCCTAAAATGAGGAAGAAGGGTAAAACTGTTACAAATGAGGGTAAAACAGTTACACTTGGAAAAGTATTTATACAAGCCAAGAGACTCTCATTTTTCCATAATGAGATTATTTAATATTTATCTTGTGAAGATATTTTTGGCAAGTCTGAGGTAGTGAGACTGAGGAAGCAAAGTTCAGAGAAGGAATAATTCTGTAGGAGTTGAGGGCATGAATATGAGTTTATTGTTCCAGGTTTTCTGAGGTTATCTGTGACCTACAAAAGGATAGGTCACGTACATCCATGGGCCACAGGCATAGATAAGCGTGGAAATCCATGAGCTATCAATGACATGTTCGTGTACAGGTCATCTATGACTTGAAGAAGGGAAATATGTGGACATACATTGGTCATAAAGGAAGAAAGCACAAATATCTGCAAAAAGTAGAACAACAAAGCGTGGATATGTGAAGAGATCAGTGAAAGGGTTTGAAGAGATTCTCATCCAAGGTTGGTAATGGCCAGAAAGGTATGTTTGTCTGAGATCTTATGCAACATGGCTTCTACAAAGTTAAAAGGTATGTTATATGATTGGTTGAGGGTGTATCTTTGTGAAGTTTTGGAACATGCTTGAGGCATGTCTTAGTGAGTCTTGGTAGATTACCTCTTGGATGTATGGTACTTGTTGTAGATTATGATTTGAGGAAGATCTATTGAGGAACATTGCTAGTGCATATCTAGGTTATATTGGTATATCATGTGGTGCGCATTGTTAAAAGGTATTTTTTGGTAATCTTGGTACATGATTGGTATATTATTAATACATGTTTGGTACATGACTAGAGGGATGTTTGTTGATATTTAACACATGGTTTGAGATATTCTCTTGATTATATTGGTATGTGATCTTGGTGATTAGATCTATGGTTTGTTTGATGTATATCTTGATGATGGTTGTGGGTTGTTGTGAGTTGTTGTGAGTTGTTTTAGTTGATGCATATTTTGGTGATATTGAACATATTGTTGAGAGTTTTGTTGGTGATTGATTTATGTGATTAGATCTGGTTTTGGTTGATGAGATTGGTGTGACAAGTTGTTAGAACAATTTAATGTGACAGCGGTTTATTTGAGCGAGGTTGATGTAGAGGTTTTGTGACAGTTGATGTGACGGGTTGATAAGTTGATGTGATAAGTTGATGTGATAGGTTGATAGTGGTAGTGATTGTGATAGTGAAGTGGTTTGATCTACACTTATATTTTAGGATGACAAGACGGGGCAAGGAAAGAGGGTTGTAGCCTCTTCACGGTTGGTGTCAGAAGAACTTAGGGGGTTATGCTTCAACCAGTTGGAGCGATAATGGAGTTGTAACTTCGCTTTTGGTTGGAGCAGGAGAATTAGGAGTTGGCTTCCTTCAGTTGCAGCCTAAGAATAGGTTAGGTCTCGAATCCAGTTGAAACTAGAGAATTTAGAAGTTTGTGCTTGGTAGCAGATGTATTTCTTGACATATAAGAATACAATTATGTGGTTTTCTCCATTTGGGTTTCCCTCAAATTTTAGTGTACTTTGTAATTGTGGATGTTTCTCAATGGTTTTTTATTATATATTGATGGATGATACTATTTATGATGCAATAATGTATTGAATACATAAATGATAAACCATTGAATATTGCTAATAAAGTTAAAGAATACATATTGTGATTAAGAGTGGTAATACATGCTCAATGGTTTTTTATTATATATTGATGGATGATACTATTTATGATGCAATAATGTATTGAATGCATAAATGATAAACCATTGAATACTGATGATAAAGTTAAAGAATACATATTGTGATTAAAAGTGGTAATACATGCTCGTATTGAGTCACCCGCCCCCTCTTAGCATTCCAACTGACCACCTCTTTGTAGTGTCTTAATTTCCTTTTGTACACTAATTCTTTATGACACCACATATTCTCCTTAAATTTAGAAGTGATAATACTTGTAATATTATCGATATTTTGCATGATGGTTTCTTATTGTGTTCCTCAATGATTTAGCCAAGATGTGGCATCTTTATGTCATCCCCACTTGATCCACTGGTGGTTTTGGCTAGAATTTGAAGCAATTTTGGGGAGTCTCTTATCATCCATGTTGTTTATATTGTTCTTGTACTTTAGGTATCTAATCATAGCAATGATCTCAATGGAAGAAATGCTTGCTTTTGTGAGGAGAATAGGATAGGGTGCATTTCCGTTGTTTGACAATGATTATTGGTTAGTAGTTTTTCACCTTATTAATTTCAAACATTAAAATGAATAATCCCAAATCATATACTAATAAAGATGATTATGAAAATATATATGAATGATAAGAATGAGTGAATAAAATATATATCTGATCCTATATCAAAAAGAGTATCTATCTTGGTATGTATTGAAATTACCCTTATCTGGAAAAGCTCTATTCTTTCTTTTTTATGTTGAGTCTCATTGATGGCAGAATTTGAAGAACTAGTGCTAGCAATAGAATTCTTACCTTGTAAACCCATGGTTATGATTTGTGTTTCATCTTTCGAATCAGATCCTAAATCTTATTGTACAGTTGCAACAATGTTTGGTTTCTCTTTGTTGTTGAACTTTTTGGGTCTCTTTTCAGGATGAAGTTTCCAACAATGGTCTTCATCATGGACATCTTTTGAACATTGTTTACATGAGAGTTTCTCTCTCTCTTTCTTTACTAAAGATTTTTTCTTTCCATTTCCTTCAAACTTCCTCTTTCCCTTGTCTCCATTAGAAAAAGACTTATTTTTTCCCTCTTGAGGATCATTCCTTCCTCTTGCCTCTAAATGAGTTGCCTGTACAAAAAATTCATCTAGATTTGAAGGGTTAAACATAAGTATTGTATGCCTCAAGTAGTTATGCAAACCTTCAATGTATTTGAGTAAAGTTTCTTGATAAGACAAATCTATACCCAAAACCAAAGCTCTTCTCCTAAATTCTTGAGTGAAGCTTTGCACATATTGCCCTTTAGCTTGCCTAAAGTTTTTCCAATACATAATATCTTTCTGCATGTATGCAAATTTTGAGTGAAGCTTTGCACATATTTCCCTTAGCTTGCCTAAAGTTTTTCCAATACATAATATCTTCGCATGCATGATAATGGATAAAATTTCCTTTTAATTGAAACAATAAAATCATTCAAAGAGGATAAAATTACCATGTTTCTTCTTCATGTCCCTTGAGTTTTGGCTTCCCACCAAATGAGTGTTGCACTTTCCCAATCTTAAAGAAGCAAGTTGAATCTTAGTTTCACCATTTGTGATTCTTTGTATCCTACAATAGAATTCAATCTGATTAATCCAATTATCTAATTTCTCAACATTTACCTCTCCATTGTACATAGGAAATTCAAACTTAATATCGAGCTTAAGCAAAGGAGTTTGTAAAGTAGTTTTACCATGTCCTTTTTGAGAACTTGACGCCAAGCAGGTGTTAATCCTAATATTGGCTCATTACCCTTTAATTGGGGCATATATTACATTAGTAATGTTATTTTATTTATGTCATCTCTTTATTCCATTATTTGTAAAATACCTCCTAGTCTCTATATATACCAAAGAGACATTTTCATTTGGAATCATCTCAGACTTGAACATTTTATGTGGGGTAAAAGAAGGTTGCCCCCTCAAAGAGGATTTCATTATCTGGAATTGTCTCTTTTCAAGTCATTGAGTGCTTATTCTAAGGTTTTTCTATGCTATATTGATATTTTGGTTCCTAACATTCTAAGATCGTGAGCTCTGCAAATTTGTGGTTTCTCTGCTACATATGAGACACCTGGAATTTTCGCTATAAACATTTTTGCTACAATAAGTAAAAAGAAATGGCTTGAGGATATTTTTATAATGGATCAAGGTACGTTGTTAAAATTTCAGCTCCCCGAGGCCTTATACTTTCTCAACAACATACAACCGTGGCAAGATAGGGTTCGAAATCATCTCAACTGAAATAATTGTGGAATTTTGGCTATAAATTTTTTTTTGTAACATTTCAGACCCCTGAACTATGGAGGATATATATAGAAATTAGTAAGGTATCTTGGTAAAAATTTTAGCTTCTGGGTCATCTTACATTTGTAGATACAACAGGAAGATAGGGGTATCCGACTAGTCCTATTGACTAGTATCAAGAAGGTGTTATAGGTAAAACAATCATAACTTCTTACTAGAGTATCCAAATTGAGTGAGATTGGTTTCATCGATAGTGGAAAGTTTGTAGTATTAATGGTACGAGTTTCAGCCTGGTATCAATTATTTTGTGTACGGCACGCTATACAAGTGATATCTCCCTCGAAAGGCCAAAATCAACAAGTTGTGGGGAAGTTACCAGAATTCCACTTGGCACATCCAATTTTGATCAGACCCTGGCATTACAAAGAAGAAATATCAAAGAACCAAATAAAATAAATTTTCATACCCACAAGGTCCCAAACGGAGATACAACAAAAGAAAGATTGCTCCAGCGTAACCACCTCAAAATCAAGGTTCAAAAAGGATACTTGGCCAACATTCCAATCTAAAAAGAGAACTTCTACACCAAATAAATTTTAGACAATCCTACTTGGACCTTGATGAAGGTGAATAAATGCTTAGGGACATAAATGATTTACACAAAAATAATATATAGTAACAAAAGATGAACTACAAGAGATGGAAGTTAAGTTGGAGTCAATAAATACTAAGAGATGGATGGTTTAAAAGAGAGATGATGGAAGTATCGAAAAATTTTGTATGTGAGGAAGACACCGAAAAGTGAAAATGCATCCCATGAAATTCATGATGAGGGACACAAGGAAGGTGAATCAAGAATGGAGAAACTCCAACTTTGGTTGAATTAACCACGCTCCTAAGATCGATATGAAGAAGTTTCATGGCAAGGACCCAATCACATGGATTAATACTTTAGATGAGCAATTCTTTTGATTTACATAATGTGCCACATACACAAGGTATGAATTGCTTCTTTATATTTAAACCCAATCAATTTGTATGGTAATCGATGGTTTTGTTCTCACAAATCACCGTCACTTGGACAATTTTCAATAAGAAATGATAACACACTATGAGGATACAAGGAGAAATACCTTCTTTAGCCAATTGGATAAATCTCAAGCAAAAGGGTTCGGCCAATCACACATTGAGAACTTCCAAAGATTGAATATAGCAATGTATATTCCAGATGAGCACTTGATTGATGTATTCATAGAACTTTAAAGGATAACATTCAACATGAGGTTCTCGGCTTTGGGAACCCAAATCATTGAGAATGCATTTGCTGTGTTGAAATGTTGAAAGTAAAATATGGCTATGTCTACTAGAAGGACCAATCCTAACATATATAGAGAATAATTCTCCTTATCTTAAAACACCTCAAACTACAAGGGTTGACACCTCAACAATTGAGGAAAGAAAACCAAAAGGTTTATGCTTTAATTCAGACAGCAAGTACAAAGAAGGGACATAAGTGTGGTGAGAAGAAATTATCTTCTACATAGATTGTGAAGAGGAAGAAGAACAAGAATTGAAACATACTCAAGATGAAAATGTAGAAGCAATTTTGTCTCCAAGAGTTGACTCCCATGATGTCGTGTAATGCATCATCAACAAGCACTCCTCAAATTTCATTTCATTCACTATAAATTAGCCAAAAGCCTCAAATTTCATTTCATTGTCCTGGCAAGACTCATAACTCTTCATTCATTATAAATTAGCCAAAGCTCTCAACTGTTTTATAGCGTTTTGTAGTTTCCAAGTAATGATTGGGTGAGGAGGTCTGACACGAAATTTTGAGAAGACCCTGATGAGGAGAATGGAATGGACATGGATGGATGGAGGAAGGGAGGAGGAAGGATGGATGGATGGAAGGACGAAGGAGGATGGATGGATAGTGGATGGACGGACGGAGGATGGACATGGATGGAAGAATGGATAATGGAGGACATGGAAGGAGGAAGGATGGAAGGAAGGAGGGAAGGATGGATGGATGGACCGGAGGAATGGAGGATGGAAGGAATGGATGGACGGAATGGAATGGAATGGAATGGACGGATGGATGGAGGAAATGGATGGATGGAGGAATGGAAATGGACGGAGGAATGGACGGAAGGATGGGGAATGGATGGATGGACGGAGGAGTGGATGGAAAGAGAAGGAGGATGGAATGGATGGAGGAGGAGGAAAGGATGGACGGATGGATGGAAGATGGATGGAGGAATGGAGGACCGGACTCAGATCGAGGACGGAGGACGGATGAAAGGAATGGGTGGATGGATGGAAGGAGGACGGATGGAGGATGGATGGATGGAGGAAATGGAATGGACGGACGACGGATGGAGAATGGAAGGATGGATGGATGAAAGAATGGACTGAAAGGATGGATGGAGGATGGATGGATGGATGAGGAGGATGGATGATGGATGGAATACGGATGGAATACGGATGGATGGAGAAATGGAGGAATGGAAGGAGGGACGGAATGGAGAATGGAAGGAAGGTGGATGGACGCCGGATGGACGCATGGATGAATGGATGGATGGATGGAGAGGGAGTGGATGGACGGATGGAAATGGATGGAGGATGGATGGATGGAGTGGATGGAGCCGGATGGACGGATGGAGGAATGGACCGGACGGACTGATGGCAGTCGTATCGGTACCTCTTCTTCTCATTCAACTTGGTTCCTATTCCTTCACATACCATTAGTTGGTGTACTAGTAGTTTTTTGTACTGGTAGTTTGTGTACCACTAGTCTGTGTGCTTGTAGATGGTGTACCAGTAGGTACCGTGATCCACAAATATCCATTGTTCTTTGTCTACAAGAAGGTCCTCCATCTTAAGATTCCATAGCTCAAAGTTTTTATCGTTGAACTTTTACGTTTATTCTAGATGAGCTCGGCCATTCCTCTTACTTTACTCTAATCTCCTTTGCAAAAGCTCCCACTAAACCCGTGTTTATCACAAACCCAAGATAAACTTGATCTATCAAGACCGAGCCAAACCTCAACAACAAAGGCGTCACTCAAGCCAAAAACGTGATCCGATACCACATGTAAGTTTAAACCTCAAGTAAGGCAATGCATATAGATTCTGCCATCACATACCCAATCAATGGCTCATACTAATGTAATACACAGAGATTTTTACTAAACCCCAACTGGAAAAACCTTTTTTTATTTTCATTATATCAAATTTCACCATTCTACACAATATATACAATGTTTTTAGGTATTCCAGATACCAAACCCTAATCCCTTAATCCGTGATTAATTTACAAATCAGCTAAAAATAGCAAAATCACCTAAAAATAGCAAAAATCGCCTAAAAAATTTCATGCTGTCTCCAACTCCCTACCAACCTACGTCTGTGCCGAATGTCAGCAGAACTGTGGGGCATACTGGACCCCCTAGGAAAGGTGAAGGGGATCAAGGACGCAATTGTCAGATCTCGACCCACCCACACACACACACACACATGCAAAGAATATAACACACAATCTAAATATGTTCCTCCTAACATCGACATACGTGACACCCTTATGCCTAGAATAAAGAAATTGAGCGCATGGTTGAAGAAATGTTAGAGGTCGGGCATTATTAGACCTAGCCAAAATTATTACTTTGCACCAATGGTAATGGTATTCAAGAAAATAGTAGTTTCAAAGTGGCGATGTGTCCAGATTATAGAGAGCTCACCAAGATCACTATTAAAGATATCGCTTCCTCCCGCCATTGATGAATTGTTAGGATGAACTACATGGAGCAATCTATTTCACAAAATTGGATCTTCGCTTAGGTATCATCATATTAGAATGAAGGAAGAAGATATCCCAAAACAACATTCAACTCAAGGAAGGCCATTATGAATTTTTGGTCATGCCTTTGGCCTTACAAATGCACCTTCCACATTCCAAGGGTTGATGAATTCCATTTCAAGCCCCTTCCTTCAAAATTTTGTTAGTATTTTTTGATGATAGTAATCTATAGCAAGTATTGGGAGGATCATGTGCTTACATGTTGACAAGAAGGTGCTACAACTACTAAAGGAGAAACAACCATATGCCAAACCATCCAAATGTTTTTGGAGTGAAGGAGGTAGAGTACGGGTCATATTGTATCTCATGAAGGTGTCAAGGTAGACCCTAACAAGATTAAGGCTATGATGGATTGGGTCATCTCCCAAAACATTTAAGAATCTTTTAGAGGATTTTGGGTTTGATAGTTACTACCGCAAGTTTGTTCAAGACTATGGAAGAATAGCAACACCTTTAATGACACCTAACTAAGAAGGGATGCATTTTCATGGACTCCGTGAGGCAACTAAATATTTTGAAACACTTAAAGAGGTGATGTGAAAGTCTCGCCTTGGCCATGCCTGACTTCACAAAAACCTTATCATGGAATGTGATGCCACGGGAAATGGAATTGGTGTTGTCCTAATGCAAGAAGGAATGCCCTTGTCTTTTGAAAGTCGGGTCACCAAGGAAAGGACTTACACAACCCACTTATGAGAAGGCTGAAATGATGGCAATACTACATTTTATTGAAGAAATGACGTCCTTACCTAATAGGTAGGCACTTCAAGGTCAAAAACAAATCATGATAGTCTTAAATACTTTGGAACAAAGACTATCTTCAAGAACAACAAAATGGGTAACCAAGATATTGGGTTATGATTTTTAAATCGCTCATAAAAAAGGGAAGTAAATGTTGTGGCAGATGCACACCCAAGAAAGATGAATATGTTGAGGCCCTTCTTTGTGCTATCCTCAATCATCCAATAAGGTTGGATAATAGAAGCAAGGTATGAAATGGAAGAATGACTAAAAAAGTGTGGACTCTCATTCAAAAGTTACAACAAGATTCCAATGCATCGTGATACATTTAGATGGGAAAAATGATTCACTATGGTACAAAGATCATTTATATTTGTGTAAGAACTCCTAGCTCAAAACAAAAAGGTACTATTGGAATTGCACACCTCCGTGAGGAGGGAACTCAGGATTTTGAAAACCCACCATAGAGTCAAGAAGGATGTTTTGGGGATGGCCTTAAAACCCATGTTCAAAGGTTTGTGGAAGAATGTTTGGTTTGCCAACAAAAAATAAGGTGGAAACAACCACTACCCCGTGCCCTTTGCTAACCATTAGCCATCCCAAGTCAATACTGAGAGGTTTCCATGGATTTCACTGTGGTTACCGAAGTTCAAAGGAAAGAGTGTCACGCAGGTGATTGTTGATAGGCTGACTAAGTACACACACTTTGTGCACTCTCTCATCCCTTCAAAGCTAGTACAATTGCCACCTCATTCATGGAGATAGTTCAAAAGCTACATGGGAAGCCCAAAGATTATTGTAAGTGATGAGATCCCATCTTCAATCGGACATTTTTGACGTAATTATTTTCTTGTTTGGGTACTCAATTGGGTCATAGCTCATTCATCATCCTCAACCGATGGACAAACCGAGATAGTGAACAAATGTATAGAAGGATACCTTCTCGCTGTTTTGTCTCCCATAAACAAAACACAATGGTTCAAATGGTTACCCTTGGCAAAATGGTGGTATAACACTTCCTTTCATACCGCAACAAAAATGACACCATTTATGGCACTCTATGGATACTAATTCTCCATCACTTCTCTTCTCTAAAAGAAAAATCTAAGGTTCAAGTAGTGGAATATCACATCGAAAGCATCAACAACAAGTTCTCCAAATCTTAGCGGACAACTTCTTGACCATGGCACATAATCGCATGAAACAACAACAAGAAAAATCAACATCATAGTGAAAGAAGCTTTGAAGTGGGATTGGGTGTTTTAAGACTACAACCATACAAACAGATGTCCCTCAATCAAGCCAAGAAGGATAATAAATTATCACCAAAGTACTAGTATTCTTATAAGGTGGTTGCAAAAGTTGTAATTATGGCATACAAATTGGAGTTTCCTGCATCTTCACGAGTACACCCAGTTTTCCATGTTTCATGCTTAAAGAAGGTTATAGGCGACAAGATACCATTTCAAACTATATTACCATAACTTGACGAGGAAGGAAAAATCATATTGGAGCCTGAAGTCATCACTGACACAAGAATTCGCCAGCTGATGAATAGATCCATTTTAGAGTATCTCATTAAATGGAGGAAACTACCATATGAAGATTCCACTTGGGAAGATGAGTCTTTTATATAAAAGCATCCAGAGTTACTCAAGCATTGTGGACAACACCTGTCTCAAGGGGAGGGGCATGTTAAGCCCTAATATTCGCTCATTACCCCTTAATTAGGGCATATTACATTAGTAATGTTATTTTATTTATGTCGGCTTTATTCCATTAGTTGTAAAAATACCTCCTAGTCTCCTATATATACCAAGGAGAAATTTTCATTTGGAATCATCTTGTACCTGAACGTTTTATGTGGGACAAAAGGAGGTTGCCCCCTCGAAGAGGCTTATTATCTGAAATTATCTCTTTTTCAAGGCGTTGAGTACTTATTCTGAGGTTTTTCTATGCTATATTGATATTTGGTTCCTAACATTGTGAAATGGTAGAAGAGGTGGAATATGGAGGTGAAGGAGGTGGACAATCACCACTCCCTCCATTTCCCTTTGGATTTTTATCACCATTGTCTCCATTTACCTTTGGAGGGTTGGAGCTTTCACCTTGCAATATTGCATTTATTTCTTCAAACAAAACTTTGACCATCTCAGTCATATCATAGAAATATTTTATGAAGTTTTCCTCCTATGAAGGAAGAGTTCCATGACTCTCCTCATGAGCCATACTTGGTGAATATCTCCTTGAAGCTTGAGGTGATTTGATAGTTCTCCTTCTTGACAGTTGAGAACTTGACTCTATAAGTTGACCTTTTCCTCTTGTGAGCTTCAACCTTGTAAGAATTAGAAAAACAAACACTTGCAAAAAATCAAGCCTTCAAAAACCTATGCTATGATACCAACTGATCTGAATATGAAATGGATTTGTTTCCAATAGATCTTTAAAATGAAGAACACTTATCGCTTTTAAATTACAAGTGTAAAAATGGTATGTGTTTGGGTAATTGGATCAAGTTACTAGAACACAAGTTTAATGAGTTTTACTTAATCATGAGAAGCATATCAGACATATAAAAACCATCAATAATAAACACATAACACAATAAATGATAAAGGAGTTCACCCCTCTCTTGGGCTACATCTCTTGGTCCAGCTTCCCTTGAATCATTTTCATTATTCTTCAAAATTTCTCTTACCATGCTCATAATACAAAATAGATGGCTCCAATGGCTTCAGAACATCCAAAAACCCCTAGATGGGATTTTTCGGCACCTGGTTTGGCCAAACAATGAAGAAGTTATACCTCTTGGAAGTTTTTCTCCTTCAAGCTTGTTGTACCTGCTCACCAAAACGCACCCACTGACAGAATAACTCGGCCTCTGTGTGTTTTCCACACCAAAACCCAACACATGCAACGGTTCCCACAAAATGGATGAAATTGTAGGCCCGTTAGTGTGTTGGCCCCCAATCTCGGCGGGGAACTCGGTCGTATGGCCCCATGTGGCCAACGACCTAATTGTTGCGCACTCCAACAACTAGCTCCTCCTCGCTTGGGTGTGTGGTCATATGGTATGATTTCATGTGACCGGGCTAACCTCCGTTGTAACAGTCTGCACGCGCCAAGGGTAAGGACATGTCATATGGGGTGGCCATGTGGCGAAGGCCCCCACACCTGTCGAGCTAAACATCAATGTAAAATCTCATGCCAAAAGTTATGGTAAGTCTGCGTTGGTGGTCTTATGGAGTGTTCGTGTGTGGTTCAATGGACCAGGGGTTGGGGCTTAGCCCTGGCTCCTTTCTCTACCGTCCAACCCTTAATGCAATCTCAAATAAATATAAACACATTATAAGGTTAAGTCTCATCCACGGGCGGGCTGGTAACCCGAGCCCTGCCAAATAATTACCCCTGTCCGAAGATCATGGGTTCGAATCCTATGGATTCAATAAAATTTTACCAAATGCCAATGAACTGGAGGGTTTCCACGTGGTAGCCCATGACTGGTCCACGTGGCACCATAGTATGGGCCCAATAAATGACACGTGTCATAATCTTATTCGTCTACTTTTCTGCCACCGAGCCTGTACGACTATGCCACATCACCTGCCACATGTGGGTCCATACCCTGCCACATCAACACTATATGATCGTATAGACTATACATTCAATTTCCACGTCAACATTCTACAGACTATACAGATTGTACAGTCAACAAAATTTTGTATGTTTGGGAAAATGAACAGAACATGATATCTTTCTCATACGGCACTTGTTTGAGCTCATTCAAGTTGCGTTGGGTTCATTAGGATGAGGCCTACACACATGTATTTTTTGAAGAAATTATGATCACTTTGATTTTTGAGCAAAATTTGATCCCCTGGATCACACCTAAAGCCAAACCTCAAGAGGACATGAAGAAACATGGTAAAATTTTATCCTCTTCGAACGATTTTATTTTTGCAATTAAAAGGCAATTTTATCCATTAGCATACATGAAAAAAGCTATTATGGATTGACAAAACTTTAGGCAAGCTAAAGGGAAATATGTGCAAAGCTTCACTCCAGAATTTAGGACAAGAGATTTGGTTTTGGGTATAGATTTATCTTCTCAAGAAACTTTACACAAATACATTGGAGGTTTGCATAGCTACTTGAGGCATAAAATACTTATGTTTAACCCTTCAAATATAGATGAAGTTTGTGTACATGCAACTCATTTAGAGGCAAGAGGAAGGAATGATCCTCAAGAGGGCAACAATAAGTCTTTTTCTAATGGAGACAATGGAAAGAGGAAGTTTGAAGGAAATGGAAAGAAAAATTCTTCAATAAATAAAGAGAGAGAGAAACTCTCATGTAAACATTGTTCAAAGGATGGCCATGATGAAGACCATTGTTGGAAACTTTATCCTAAAAAGAGACCCAAAAATTTCAACAAAAAAGAGAAACCAAACATTGTTGCAATTGTACAACAAGATTTAGGATCTGATTCAGAAGATGAAACAAAAATCACAGCCATGGGTTTACAAGGTAAGAATTCTATTGCTAGCACTAGTTCTTCAAATTCTGCCATCAATGAAACTCAACATGAAAAAAAAATATTAGAGCCTTTCCACATAAGGGTAATTTCAAAACATACCAAGATAGATACTCTCTTTGATACAGGATCACAAGCAAACCTTATTTCTGAAGACATTGTCAAGAAACTAGATTTAGAAACTACTCCTCATCCTAAACCATACCCTTTAGGTTGGATATGTGGCAATGCCAAATTGCATGTGACAAGAAGGTGTAAACTTATATTTGTCATCACTTCAAACTATATAGATGAGGTAGAGCTTGATGTTATTCCATTGGATATTTGTGGTATTGTATTGGGAAGCCCATACTTATATGATAGGAGAGCCATCTTTCATCATCATGAGAACAAGTATGATTTGTTTAAAAATGGAGTTGAGTACATTGTTAGAGCACATACAAAGAAGATGATTTTTTCACTTACAAATGTTGGGCAAATGAAGAGACTAGTAAATGCTAGTAAGAACCTTGTACTTTTGATGTTTAAACCCAAAGACAACGATGAAGAAGAAGTTCTCAAAGTATGTGATACAAAGTTACAATATGATTTGTATGAGGTTGTTAATGAAAATGTTGAGTTGTTTCAGGAACCAAGGGGATTGCCTCCTAAAAGGGGTATCCAACATGAGATTCTATTGAAGCAAGGAGGTCCTCTTCCAAACATTGACATGTGCAGGATGTCAGTCATGGAGAATGTTGAAATAAGAAAACAAGCCCAAGAGTTGCTTGACAAAGGGGTCATCAAAACAAGCACTTCGCCATGCAGGTCACCAATTGATTTGGTACTAGAGAAAGATTGTATATGGCATATGTGGGTAGATTTCAGAGCCTTGAACAAGACTACGAATATGATTGTTGAATGAGACATTTGGAAGAAATCTTTGAAAGAAAAGCAAGCTCCATTGCATGCCTTGACAAGCTATGTTTTCCACTTGGTGATAAGGTATAAGAAAGACTTTTATGACAAAGTTGTTGATATGATTACTAAGCCTATTGTTAGTGCTTTAGTTATTTTCAAGCATTATCTTATCATGCATGAGATATATTTGGAACAATATGTTTTAGATGCTGATTTCAAGCATGTTTATGCAACTTTGTGTTGTACTAACCAAGTTGAGGAGTTGGATTCCTATGTGCATGGTAAAATTTTGTATCTTGGCAAGCTATGTTTTTCACAGGGTGAAAGAGTCAATAAGATAAGGGAAGCACATTCTTCTCTTGTTGCTGGCCATTTTGGTGTAGGCAATAAGTTCATTGAACAAGTTCAGTTTGTGCATCAAACCGTTCAAGAACAGTTGAAAAAGATCTAATCCATGTACAAGACAAGACATGACAAGTTTCGTATTGGTATTAAAGGCACAAATTCATGCAAAGCCAAGTGGATTGAGGTTGGAAAGGTGAGGGAATTGTACCCTAATCTTCAGATTGACTAAAAGTAGTCTTTTGGAGGTCCAAAACCTTCCCAATGGGTAGGTGTGATCTAAGGGATCAAATTTTCTCAAAAATCAAAGTTCTCAGAATCGCTTCAAAACGAACATGTGCATAGGCCTCATCCTCACGAATCCAACACAACCTGAACAGGCTCAAACAGACGTCATGTGAGAAAGATATCATGTTCTGTTCATTTTGCCAAACATGCAAAATTTTACTAACTGTACAGTCCGTACAATGTTGATGTGGCAGCTGACTGTACAGTCTGTACGACCATACAATGTTGACGTGGTAGGGTACAGACCCACACATGGTAGGTGATGTGCAATAGTCGTACAGGCTCGGTGGCAGATAAGTGGACAAATTAGATTGTGACATGTGTCATTTATTGGGCCAATGTTATGGTGCCACATGGACCAGTCGTGGGCTGCCAAGTGTCACCCCTCCAGTTTGTTGGCATTTGGTAAAAATTTATGTGACTCCACAGGAGTCAAACCCACGACCTCTAGGCAGGGGTAATAATTTGGCAGGGCTCGGGCTACCAGCCCACCCGCGGATGAGACTTAACCTTATAATGTGTTTATATTTATTTGAGTTTGCATTAAGGGTTGGATGATAGAGAAAAGTTTTGGGGCTAAGCCCCAGCTCCTAGTCCATCACACCGCACACAGCCACTCCATAAGACCACTAGGGCGGACTTACCATAACTTTTGGCGTGGGATTTTACAATGATGTTTAACCTGAGAGGTGCGGGGCCTTAGTCACATGGCCACCCCATATGACCTGTCCTTACCCTTGGCGCACACAGACTATTACAACAGAGGTTAGCCTCGGTCACATGAACTCATACCATATGACCACACACCCAAGCACGAAGGAGCTAGCCGTTGGAGCATGCAATAGTTAGGTTGTTGGCCACATGGGGCCATACGACCGAGTTCTCTGTCGAGATTGGGAGCCAACGCACTAACACTCCTACAATTTCACCCATTTTGTGGGAACTTTTGTGTGTGATGGGTTTTGGTGCGGAAAACACACAAAGGCCGAGTTAGTCTATTAGTGGGTGCGTTTTGGCGAGCAGGTATGACAAGCTTGAAGGGGAAAAACTTCCAGGAGGTGTAACTGCTTCATTTTTTGGCCAAACCAGGTGTCGAAAAATCCCAACTAGGGGTTTTTGGACGTTCTGAAGCCATTGGAGCCATCTATTTTGTATTTTGAGTACTATAAGAGCACTTTTTAAGCATAATTAAAATGATCCAAGGAAAGTTGGACCAGGAGATGTAGCCCAAGAGAGGGGTGAACTCCTTTATCATTTGTTGTGTTATGTGTTCATTATTGATGGTTTTTATATGTCTGATATGCTACTCATGATTAAGTAAAACTTATTAAACTTATGTGTTAGTAACTTGATCCAATTACCCAAACACATACCATTTTTACACTTGCAATTTAAAAAAGACAAGTCTTCTTCGTTTTAAAGATCTATTGGAAACAAATCCA
>SNQJ01S0001987.1:0-13526 GCA_010110895.2 Picea sitchensis | reverse complement strand
CTTTGTTGCGACGTCTTCTCTCGGGGTGCCTCAGTTTGCATGGATCGGGTCTATCGTCGTTGATTCTCCTGTGGCCATGCTCCCCTCCACATGATATTGATGAGTGATGTCCTCTCTGGTGGTGGTGGCCATGCACAGATCCAACCTTTTCCCGATCTTTTGTATGGTGGTCGTGTTATCCTGGGAGTGAATCCTTCTGATTCTTAATTTTTTAGGGGAGTTGTTCCATCTAGGCCTCCTTTGGTGTTGTCGCCTTCATTCTAAGGATTGTAGATCTGTAGATCCGGGGTGCGAAGTGTAGTCAGTGAATCCAGATCGATGTTAGGATGGCGGCCGTTCCTTCATAGGTGCGGATCTGGCGTCGTCTTACTCTTCAGATCTCCCCACTGCCTCGATCACACCCTATCTCTCTTCAGATCTAGTTTGAGCGTTGTATCTGCTTTACTTCTTGGACTATCTCTTCAAATATGGTTCTTGGAACCTTTTTTTTGTTTGCGGGTTTTTGGTTCTCTATTTACTTGAATATTTCTGAGGGTTTGGCCCTCACCAAGCCATCCCTTTTGGTTTGTTCAGGGTTTGATGCAATGTCAGGGCCTTCTCGGTGGTCTTGGTGGCCAAGATCCCCTGTGTCCCCTTCTGATCTGTGTTGTAGAGTGGTTGCTTGGGTATTCTTCCTCTTTATGGTGGGATCTATTTCTAATATTTTGAGGTCCATCTCACAGGTGTGTAGTGCCGATTTTGAGCTGCAAGGGTCAGCACTTTGAGGTCCATCTTGGACGTGCGGTTTCTGGTTTTGCTTATCTTTGGCTGCAATTTCTCTTGTGGCCCCTTTGGATCTTGTTCTCGATGGGGTTTTTTGCCACTCTGGCTTGGTCTGTCCAAGTTCTCTTCAATCTACGTTTTCTGTCATGTTTTAGGTTGTGCTTTCTTGAGGGCTCTTGACATTTTCTGCCTCCATTTGGGTTTATTCTCAGCTCCTTATTTGGTGCATCCTTTGTGGTTTTTTAATTTGAGCCAACTTTGGCTACTAACACTTCTCTTAGTTTACCGAAGTATTGGGCATGTGCTTTCAACACCTAGAAAATGTAATTTGGTTCTCTCTAAATAAATAAAATTACGATTTTTTTTCGAGAATATATATATATATATATATATATATATAATTGCTATGGATATAATTTGGAATTATAAATATCTACAACTCAATGGATTATTTAGGCACTGTAAACATAAATTATTTTATTTCATTTGAAATCTTTTATTTAATTATGTGCATTAACTATCCACTAAATTCATTTTTGTAAGAATAAGCATGTGCAATACGATTGAGGTGATGTTACTCAACAGACAATTTTCGATTGAGGTAATGTTACTCAACATGTTTGTACAATTTCTGATTGTATATAACTAACATAAATTATTTTATTTTATTTGAAATCTTTTATGTAATTATGCAATAACTTTTGCAAGATAAAATGCCTATAACGCATCCTTGTCTATAGTAAATGACTTTTCTCTCTTGCGTATGTTACCCTTTTCCCCACAACGACCTATTAGTTTTTTTTAGCAGATGATGTGTCCACATGTAAAGGATATAATATTTCATGCATAGGTCATGGCTAGCAGAAGGGTGGATTAGTGGTAGTAAAAAGGAAGACCACAGTAAGGAAAGAGTGATGGATCTCAAAGCATGCAGGTTAGGTATGTCTATTTCTACCAGTCCAATGAAAATGGGAATTGGAAGAGTTTTGGAGGAGTAATTTGGAGATGCATTGAAAGAGATTTGTCTAATTGATCAACAAAATATCCATGCAACAATAGTTTTTGTTAATATGCTCAGGCCAACAATACCTAAGAAAAACAATAACATTAGTTATATCTCCTTTCCATACTTTTTTTATGCAGTTGGTTAAAATACTTAGTTGGCATGATCGGAAGTTAGGGTTCCGAGTAGATATGTTAGTCCATTGAGCTATCACCTAGATGGTCAGAAATTACCTAAATAAAAAGAAGACCAGAGTTGCACTCTTCCAAGGAATATAATAATTTCTTAACTTGGCGATAAACTCGGAATTATGCTCGGTCTGAAGATAGAGTTAAAATTCGGGTGGCATTTTTCTTTTATGAACGTTTGTAATAATACTAGCACAGCCGCTAACTCGCGGCTGAGAACGCTGAAAGGTATCAGCTATGAAAAGTAAACATTTACTTAATTTTTTAATTTTTTACAATCATTCAAAATTGAACCCTAATGGAATACCTAAATAAAAAGAAGACCAGAGTTGCACTCTTCCAAGGAATATAATAATTTCTTAACTTGGCGATAAACTCGGAATTATGCTCGGTCTGAAGATAGAGTTAAAATTCGGGTGGCATTTTTCTTTTAAGGAACGTTTGTAATAATATTAGCACAGCCGCTAACTCCTCATGTGGCTGAGAACGCTTTAGAAAGGTATCGAAGTATGAAAAAGTAAACATTTCACTTAATTTTAATTTTTACAATCATTCAAATTGAACCTCTAATGGAAGAGTAAACTTGAAAATTTTCCCAGAATTAAAACTTATTGAAATCGAACAAAATTATGTGAAATGCCTAAAATTAAAACTTAACAACACTTTAAGACTCTTCACCTTCCTGCGCTCTCTCCAGAAACGCACGCAAAACGCACGCAAAATTTTCACCTCTCAGCTCTCCAGAAACGCATGCCATCACAATTCACATACATGGGATACGTGGCAATGAAGATGAAGCAGCGCCTAGTAATAATCCAAACGTGGCAAGAGAAAAGTTTTATAGATTTTAATTATTGGTAATCAATTAAACGTGGCAATTATATAGCTGGATAGTAATTTCTTAATATGATTAGGTAAATGTGAAAGCAAACATGTTAACGGATGCTTTGATAAAATGCAAGAAAGTTATGAACACAATCTGATCCATTGATTTTGAGGACGACTAAGAATATGCCACTCATCTTCAATGGCAGCCATCAGATTAGGTTTACAATAAATAAGATTAAAAGATCATTAATTGTGCCCATTGTCATTAGGTGTACACCTTTCAACTTAATTAGTAGAGTTTTAATATAACCAAGGAACTGGACAAAGATTCCTTGATTGTGGAATTAGGTTACATTAATATATATATATATATATATATATATATATATATATATATATATATATATATATATATACATATATATATATATATATATTATTGGTAAGACAGTTATCTGTTAAAAACTGTAGTTGTTTGCAATGATCACATTGACTAATCCTGGATTGTCTATGTAATGAATATCGAGGATTAATATGTTGCAGTGGATGGCTAACTCAGTCGCATTAGTTTGCATATGACCAATTTTGAACTCTAACTTAGAAAACGTAAATCTATATCTGTGAAGATATACCAGGTTAACCACTATAATTAATTCTAATACAACAGATAATTAATTTAAATCCAATATGTGAAACCGCATTGATATTAACTGCGCAATTAGTCTAAATCTCTCAGTGATTAGATTGAGCTATCAGTTATAATTTCTACGCAGTGATATTAAGTGGGACATTGAGGAAGGGATAGCATATTGATAAATTGTTTTTGTATCCAAGCTTTGATAACCTAAAAACTAAATCCATGAATAGATAGATTTCTTAAAAATTATAAATTTTGAAACGTAGTTCTAATATATTAACCACTGATACGGATTAAAACGTCTCCCATTAATAGATTAGATATTAGAGTTTAAATTTAAATAGTTCTAAGCTTGAAAACTAAATCTTCTATATTGTTGAATTTATTTTCCGTTTTAAACATTTTAGTCTTCCCTATAATATAATTTAGGGTTTGTTGTAAAAAAAATGTGAAAAAAGAAAAAATATATCTTAATAGACAAATAAATAATGATGATGATGATGATGATGATGATTTAATCACTCCCACTATGACTCCTAATTGGTTTATTTGACCTTAAGAGGGTAAGGATTACTTGTGATTCTTTAGGGACTTTGTTTCGTATTCAAACTCATTAAGAGTAGTTTCTCCAAGCATCACCATATTTCTTTGTTGGAGTTGGATGTTTGAATTGCTGATAGTGTGATCAATATTTTGAAATGAGATCTAATATGGGTATAGGCTGACAATCTAAGAGAAAGTGTTTTCTATCTTCAACCTTCTTAGTGTCAGCAAAGGTGACAATAACTCTTTCATCCCATGGCATTTTAGGAATTGACTCAATTTCCAGCCTTACCATGGAGCTCTTGAGAACTTGTTCTTATCTTAGTAATGCTTTTTTTTTCTTTACACTAAGAGTCAGACAGATAATTTGGATCTTCTAGATTAGGGTTGATTACATTTTATAATACCTTAATTTTCTTTTCCCAACCTTATCACAATTCACATTTTTTTCCTTAAACTTTGATTTGACGCTTTTAATAGTATCTTTATTCCGAAAACATTTCTTCCATTATTCCTCAATAGTTTTGCCAAGACTGGGCATCTTTATGCCATCCTCGGTTGAGTCTATGATGGTTATGACTTGATTGCAGCTAACTCTTAGGTAGCCCCTTGTCTTCCAAGGTTAATAACTTTGTTCTTATTACATTAGGTATCTTAGCTCACAGCCATGCTCTCAATAGGGAGAGGCTAGTTTCTACGATGAGGATTGGATGGATAGGCCTTTTATTTCCTTTAATTTTGAGATTATATTATAAAATTCCTTTGCATTGTCTATCTTTCTCCAGGATTCACGAGATACTACAACTCCATACTACATCCATAAAGAATAACAGGTGTAACAAGAGTCCTTAAAGAGGAGAGTTTCTTCATCCCAACTCCAAAGTTCAACTTGGATTTACAAATTGTTTTCAAGCCCATAATAAGCTTTCCATCCCCCAATACCAATCCTTTCTCAATGCTATAACTCCACTAAGCTTGTGGTGAATATCAATCTCCAAGATATCGGTAAGGAATTCACTTCCAAGTTTGTTGCTATCATATATTCAAAGGTATCATAAGGGATATTTTGATTTTAATAATCATGACCTTAGTAATATCAATATTAATAACATAAATTATATTGGAGCGAAAAACTTTGAGGATTCTTAGTTGGTTTCAAGATCATGGGGACTCTACACAAGAATGATATCATCGGCATAAAGAAGAAGTTTGATGACTATAATAGTGAGAGAATGCATAATAAACCTGCTTTTTTCCAAACATTCTTCTTAATTCTATCAATGTATATGCCAAAAAAGGGACATGGGACAACCTTGTTTTGACCGGAGTATTTCATTTAATCTCTCTTTGACCAGCCCTGTTTTAAACTTTAGCAATTGTTGGTTGTGGAGCATGATTATCTCCATTCAAAGGTCTTTACTTCAACAGGTTTATACCCTATGAAGTATTTACACCCTGCATATGTACACTTCCAACGGGGAGTGGAAGTGGCATTGAAGCCTGATAGGGGTTTATGACAGAATAGGGTTATAGTAGGTGCCTGGGTTCTGATCACTGTGTTTATTTTAAAGCTAGAAAATGGAAGATATATAATCTTGCAATTGTATGTAGATGATGACATGCTTGTTGCAGGGTCTATATGCATGATATAAATGTGATCAGGAAGAAATTAGCCAATTTATTTGTGATGAAGGATTTAGGTGCTGCAAAAAAATAAATCATTTCGCAAGGAGAATAACAAGAGACAGAAAAAAAAATGCTAAATTGACATTATCTCAGGGTGAGCAGCTAACAGAAGGTGTTGGAGAGGTTTTAGAATGCAGAATGCAAAACTAGGTACACCTTTGGCCAACCATTTCAATTCTTAACTAAGGAAAATGTGCCCTAAGATTAATACGGAGGCGCATAGAATACATGTCCATGGTCCCTTAATCATCAAGAGGTTGGCGATTGATGTATGCAATGCTCTGCACAAGACCAGATATTGCACATGCAAGGAGCTGTGAGCAGGTATATGAACAATCCAGTAAAGAACATTGAGAGGCAAAGAAAGTGGATTCTCAGGTATTTGAGAGGTACTACTACTCATGCATTGCGTTTTGGAGGTTCAAACACTATTCCTGTTGTGATATGCTTTTTGATTCAGATATTACAGGTGATAAAGACATAAAGAGGAGCACCACAGGGTATGTTTTACTATAGGTGGAACAACAAAGAAGTTGGATTTCAAAATTGCAAAGGTTGCACTTTCAACAACAGAGGCAGAGTATTACAAGTAGAGAGGTTAGTAAAGAGATGATTTGGTTGTTGCAGGTTTATGGATAAATCTTGGGAAAGATGCAGGAGAACAATAGGTTGTATTTTGTGATAGGCCAGAGTACATTCACCTTGCAAAGAACTCACCTTCCATTCAAATACTAATAATACTTGAGGTACCACTCATACAACTACTTTAAAGATGGATATCTAGTTGGAAAATTACATACTAGTTAGAATCCTGGAGACATGTTAATAAATGGAGTAACCAGGGAGAAAACTGAATTCTTGCTCAATAGTTTCAGCTGGTCTCAAGAATGAAGATGAAGATGAGAAATTTGCTGAGTCCAAGAAGGTTCAGAGTCCAACATAGATAGCAGAAAGCGGGTGGAGTTAAGGATCAGTCTTAAAGTGGGAGATTGTTGGTTGTGGAGCCCAGATTATCTTCCTGATTCAGAGGTTCATTTCAACAGTCCATGTTTATAACCTACGAAGCATTTTACAACCCAGAAGTATGTACACTCTTCCACATTATGGGGAGTGCAGGGGGTACCTCAAGGGGTCCGCTATCCTTCCGGCCTGCAAAGGGGTAGGTCAAAGGAAGCCCTTAAAGGAAAATTGCCTTGTAAAATGTATATTGTAATTTCATTGGAATCTGGACTGTTCATTATAGGTCGTGATATCTAACGATAGAGATTATGTTAGGGTTTTTCCTAGAAGGCAACCTCTTTATGAGGGAAATGTATTGCGGCTATGGTTGATTTAATACTGTATTCTACTGAGAGAGATCAGTGAGAGAAAGAAGAGGAAGTTGCAGCAAGTTTTGCTATAGGTTGTATCCCTTCATTTGCTAGGATAATAATAAAGGAAGGACCTCGCAATTCTCCGGTGGATGTAGCCTACACTGGGTCACCCATGTAAATCCGTGTCTCTCCTGTATTGTATATCCTTTGAAGTTTTGTTTCCGCATTTGTTTTATTTTATTGCTCCACGGTCCTATTTTTCAAAATAGTATCAGAAAATGTAGCAAAAGGTAACTTTCAAGAAAAGAGGGTTTCTAGTTCGAGTGGGAGAAAACTTGAAAGATGGAAAGTTTAGGGCTCTAGAAATTTAACGGACAAAACTACCAGCTATGCAGAAGATGCATGGAAGATTATTTATATGAGAAGGATCTATCTCTACCATTAGGTGTGAGTAGCAAAGAAGTTGATGGCCATGAAGGACGTTAAGAATGGGGAGATTCTTGGATGAAGATCTAGGGAATGATAATGGCCGAATGGAAGCGTTGGTGGTTTTCAATATTTCCAAAGAAATACAATGAAGGGTTTGATGGAGGATTGGCCAAATTCGTAAGGAAACCCCTCGGCGTCCAATAAGGTATTTCTAATGAAGAGATTATTTGGCGAAGATGTCGGTTGCGGGATCACAGACCATTTAAATGAATCTCTATTATTTAATCAACTGTCTATAAAAGTGGACTTTGGATGATGAGGTCGTGGATCTCTAATCTTGTGCCTAATACAAGGAAAGTTGGAACAGCTTTTGGCCGCTGGTTGTAGTAAATTATTCTCTAGTCTTAAATACTATAAAATTTTGATGATGTTGTTGGTGTGTATTCCTTAGTGAGGAATGCGACGGAAAAACACAGGAGACATCAGTAAATGTGTTGAACATGGAGAACAGGGAAGACAAAAGGATAGAGGAAAGGGCCTGCTGAACCGCAAAATTCTAGGAAGGAAGATCCAAATCCAGACTTGGAAAAGATAGAGTGCTAGAATTATAGGAAGAAAGGAAGACCCAAGAAAGACCAGAGATAAATGAAATGTAAACCAATGGTTGTTGATAGAGGCAAGACATGTTCCAGATTTAAGGAAAATTTAATTTCAATAGGGAAATTCGCAAGTGAAGGTTGTATAATCCATATTTACGATAAGACATAAGTCAAATGATCATTGGTGATGAAGCAAAAGGAGAGAAGGTAGGTACATCAGATTTATGTACCGTAATATCGACTTTATGGATTCATTTCTATGGAGGGACATAACACTATGGCATCATATATTAGGGATACATGGAAAGAGTTAGAATAGATACGGTGATCCTTCACAAAAGAAATTTGCCGTGACATTAAACAAATTGATTTGGACTTTGTGAGCATTGTGTTTATGAAACAAAAGAGAGTCAGATTTCGTATCGAAAAGAAAAGAAGAATGAAAAGGTTAGAGATTGTGCATAAAAAATGTATGGGGACCACCAAGTATCATCCTTGGTGGCTCCTAATTATGTTTTTATTGATGATGCAACTAGGGAAACTCTAATTTATTCTATCCACAAAACTGATGTTTTTGATACTTTTTAAGAAAATGGAAAGCTTTTAGCTGAGAATGAGATATGAAAAGTTTGAAAGGTCTCGTGACTTATAATGGAGGTGAGCCATTGCAGCAAGAGTTTGATGATTATTCATACCATGGTATTCAGAGAGAGAAGATAGCCCAAGAACACCACAAGAAAATGGTGGTCAGAAAGACGAATGGGTGACAATAATGATGCAAGGAGTATGAGATTGTACGCCGGCTTTCCTTACGCTTCCTCTCATATGTTGTAGATACCGTTGTTTACTTAATAAACAGAACCTTCAAGCCTTTGGATGGTAGAATTCAGAGGAGGGAATGGACAAGAAAAAAAAGGTAAACTATCTTTTTTTGAAAACTTTCGGTAGAAGCATTTAACCATTAGCTGATAAAGAAAATAGAACAAAGCTTTGAGTCAGCAAAATCCAAGAAGTGTACCTTTATTGATAGCGTCGTGAATGGATTTTCATTATCGCTTATGGATTAAGTGAAATAAATAAAACTATATTAGGAGTAGACATGCACATTCAATGAGAAGGTCAAAAAGGAAAGACTGAAGCCGGGTGGAAAGAAATGAAAAAAAAGAAAAATGAAGAATAATAAAGGGCTTGGATGAGATCAATCAAAAAAGAAATCTAAAGGAAACTAAAATTAAAATGTACAATAAAAGGAGCAACAAGTACCTCAAAAACCTACAAGTGTTAAGAAGATCTAATGATGTTATATACCCCCATAAACTATACTCTTCATTGTATTATTTATTTTGATTGATTCTACTCGTGAACCAGAAATGTCATAGAAGAGGGCCGCAGTAGACACCAAAAGTGAAGGGAGTAGCTGGCATGAAAAGAGGAAATGATCTCTCTTTGGCAAATAAACTGTGACTTGGACTTGTCTGGCTCATGAGTGAGCATTGTAGAATAAAGTGGGTTTCATAAGTTGAAGGAAGAAGATGAAAGAGAAAAAAGGTACAAGGCTAGACTTGTTGTAAATGGTTTTAGCAAAAGGTATAGATTTTGATGAAATATTTTCTCTCCATATAAAATGACTTAATTAGGGAATATTTTAAGTCTTGGTGGCAGAGGAAGGATTTGTATTCCTGAATGGCTTAGATGTAAAAATAGCTTTTTCTCTCCATGGGGATTTGGAAGAAGAGATTTGCAGGCGCAGCAAAGCACAGGCATGGGAGGTCAGCTGGGAAGGAGAATCTGGTATGCAAAGCTGGAATGGAAGGGTTTTTATGGACTAAAGCAAGCCCCAAGGTAGTGGCATTTGAAGTTTGGCAGGTTTATGATGCAATGTAATATAGTAGATGTCATTCCCTGACACTGTGGTTTATTTTAAAAAGCTAGAAATTGGAAGTTTCTTTTGATTATCTTCTATTTTATAACAGATGATATTTGTTGGGTGGTCAATATGTGATATAAATGCTCAAGGAGAATTCAACCAATCTATCTATGAAGGACTTGGTACGCAAAAGAAAATCCTTACATGAGAATAAATAAGAGACAGAAAAAATTGTAATATGACATTATCCTGCAAGGAGTACAATGAGAAGGGTGTTGGAGAGGTTTAAAATGGAGAATGCAAAACCAGTTAGTACAATTTTTTCCATCCATTTCAAATTAATGAAGGAAATGTGATCCCAAGACATATGAGGATATATAATACATGTCCAGGGTTCTTTATTCATCAGCAGTTGGCATACTGATGTATGCAATGGTTTGCAATAAGACCTCAGAGCATTGCACATGCAGGGACAGAGCAGTATATGGAACAATCCAAGAAAGAAATACTGGGAGGTAGTAAAAGTGATTCCCTGTGCATTTGAGGAGGGCACTACTACCATGCATTATGTTTTGGAGGTTCGTATAATTTCCTTCTACAGGGATATTCTGATTCAGATATGGCAGGATAAAGATAGCAGGAGGAGCACCACAGTATGTTTCATTATAGGTGGAACAACAGTAGTTGATCTCGGAATTATGTTAATAAGCTGAACTTTCAAATAAATGGTAAGCAAAGCATGCTGCTACTACACAGGGCTAGCAGTAAAGAGATGATTTGTTGAAGGAGAGGGTTTATGGAGGGAATCTGAGAAAGAAGCAGAAACAACAGTTGTACTGCGGATACTGAGTGTCATTCATATTGTAAAGAAATCATCCTTCCATTCAAGACTAAGAATATACAGCTTGAGGTACCACTTCATACGATCCGCCTTTGAAGATGGAAATTTAAAGTTGGAAAAGATACACACTAGCCAAGAATCCCCGGTGACATGTTAATGTGCTGAGTAGACCAAGGAGAAATCAATTCTGCCTGGCCAAATTGGTCTTCAAAAATGAAGATGAAGGTGAGAAATTCTCCGTGTCCAAGAAGGTTTAGGAGTCCAAAGATATACAAATGTTAGCTGGATTTGTTGAGATCACCTAAATTGGGAGATTGCTATTGTGGGAGCCTAATTATCATCCCTGATTCAGAGGGTCTTTACTTTCACCATGTTTATAATTCCCACAGTATTTACACCCCCTAAGTATGTCCACTCTTCCACGCGCGGGGGAGTGCAGAGGGGGTACCTCCATGTGGTCTGGGGCTTATCCTCGGTTAGATCCTGGGCATGGCCTCACTGGGGTTCAGGGATGAAGCCCCCGGCGAGCAATTCTTCCTTGTAAATGTATATTGTAATTTCATTGGGGACCGACTGTTCATTATAAGGTCGTAGATCTAATGGTAGAGATTATGTTAGGTTTTTTTTCCCGAAGGCAAACCTCTTTATGAGGGAAATGTATTAAGTCTATGGTTGATTGTGAATATTGTATTCGAGAGAGGATATTGTGAGAGAAAGAAGAGGGAAGTTACAAATGTGTCTTGCTGTAGGTTTTATCCCTCATTTGTTGGATAATAATAAAGGAAGGACCTCTAGCTTCCTGGGTGGACGAAGCCCACTCCTAGGTGAAACTAATGTAGAACTGCGGGGTTCCTCTTGCATTGTATCGGTGTTTTGTTTCCTGCATTTGTTTTATTTTTATTGCTCCATCGTCCTATTTTTCTAACAACAATAATGTTCTCACTCCTTATTGCAAAGAGCTCCTCCCAACCTCCGAGAGGTGTTAATTCTTTTATCTCTTCCAACCTATTCCAAAGGTTTTCCAGGGAACCATGTCAAAAATCTTTCCTAAAGTCAACAAACAACAAAAAGATTGGTTTCCAGGGGTATTATGGAACTCCTCTGTAATGATCCCAAAGGCAACAAGATGGTCCATATTTGAATGATATCTCTTAAACCCTGCCTGACCTTTATCTCTTTTACATGGATTTCTATCCAAATGCCAATTCTTAAAATGATTCCATAAAGCTTTGGTTGAAATTAGTTAAATCATAGTGGTCCTATAATTAGAGGGAATGTTTTGTCCCCATTTTAAAAATAGGAACAACGAGTCTTTAAGGCCCGTGGTTTAGGGAAGCCTTGCTTGACTGCTAAATTGAAGAGCTTGTGTATGTGAGGGATAAGGATTGGCCCTCCGATTTTAAAAATTTCAGCTTGGTAACCTTCAATGTCCTTAGCTTTCCCATTTGTGAGTCGCTTAACCCCGAACTCTATGTCATCTAAAGAAAAAATTTATTCCTTTGTAGGGACAATAGGAATGGTGTCCATGGAATTAGGGAACTCGTAAAGACTTTTAAGGTAGGAATTCCAATCTATTAAGGGAATCCTATTATTTTCTTGAGTATTGCGTTTTAGAATTTGGCTCTAGAACTTTTTAGGATCCAACTTGTATAGTTGTGAAAGTTTCTCTTGCCTTTTATTGATATAGTATCTTTTTTTTCTTTTAATTAGGGTTTTGTACGTATTGATCTTATCAAGTTTTAAGGGCTCATTAGAAGCATCCCTAATGGCTTTCCTAGCAATTTTACATTCTTTATCATACCAAGGGTTGGTTGTTCTATTATTCTTTTTAAGGGACACCTCGAAAGAGAACTTGCTAATGGAAGTGGAAAGGGTAGTTGTAAAATTATGATAGAGTTCTTCAATGTTGTCCTTATAAGTTAAGAGTTTTAATTTACTATTTAAATCCTTTAAGAAAATGTCGACTTTACTTTTTTCAAAGCGCAAATTTCTTTGATTATCATAATTCTCTTCAATGGTACTCCTATGCATGGAAAATTTTAGAGTTAGGATTAAAGGTTTATGATCAGAGTCAAGCTCATGGTAATTTAAAAGGTCAAAAGTTGTTATTTGGTTAGAAATAGGGATATTAGAAATCACATAATCTACAACACTACTACCTAGCCCATGAATACAGGTCATTTGGTTGGAGTTTGGACACCTCATTACTCCATTGCAAATTATTAAGTATTGAGAGCTACAGAGCTTGACCAACTCAGTAACAAACAAATTCTCAATTAGGTCTTGAGAGCTTCTTTTGTAGCTATTAGATAAAACAAGGTCCTCATATAGCCATAAAGGATTATGGTTGGATTCATCACTTAAAAGAGTAGCTTGCTTAGTTGTAATCCTAGCATTAAAGTCTCCTAGCAGGAGGATATTACCTTCATTTTTCAAATTATAGATATCTTGTTCTAAATTATTATAGCAACAATTTTTATCTAGATTATTTTTCTTATAAAAAGTAGAATTAATAGGTGCAAAATAACAAATTGCTATATACATCTTCTTAGAATTGGTGTCTAAAATTTCTATTCAAATGTATTGATTAAGAGGGTCAATATTATGAAGTTGAATGTGAGGAGAAATGTTTTTTCTAATATAACAAGCTATGCCTCCTATCCCTCTATGGTGGGATTTTTTGTTCTAGGCCGACCACAAGACAAATCCTTCCATGTTAGGGACCTTAGATTCCTCATGCTCCCAAGTTTCATCTAGACAGATAATATCAATATCACTCGGGATCCAACTTATCATAGGACCTTTGCGCCATGGAAAGCCACGACAATTC
>SNQJ01S0001986.1:239062-270682 GCA_010110895.2 Picea sitchensis | reverse complement strand
CTCGGGAGAAGAGTAAATGACCGCGCGAGTGAACTCCCCAGGCATATTAACCCTGCGATGGCCGGCCCCCATTGTTAATGCTAATGCGTGGGTGGCCATCCGCAGTTAAATCAGCTGTTAAGACTGCTCTGAGTGCGGGACCAAGTGTCACCGACTCAGAGTGTCGTGTCACCCCATCCGGGTGGCACATTTATTAATATCAGTTGGATATTTATTGAATAATTTAATTTTGCCCAACAAGTACACAAAAACTATTTTATCATGTACAAGAGTGCATGTATTTGCTTGAGTGAACAATAACTTATTTTATTATTATTTACAAGAATGCATGTTTTAGGTTGCTTTAGATGAAGAAAAGTTTGGCTGAATGAAGCATTCGTTATATTTAATTAAATATATTATTACTTTTTAGTTAGGATGTCCCCTTGTTACCTTAGAACTCGCTAAGGTTATGCAAGTAAATTGAAAGACTTTGGACATGGAGCTTTAAAATATATATAGCTGATGAGGCATTTTGTCATGACATGGAAAAGGGCAATGTTAAAATATTTTAACATGAAAAACAAAAGAAATTTAGTAGAAGTGTTACCTGGCATATATTAAATTCAAATTGACAAGCAACAAAATTCAATAACGAAGTTAAATACAGTGGAATGTCCACTGCATTGACAGTGATACTTAGTTTAGTTTGGATTTAGTGTAGTTAATTGTTGTTGTTGTTGTTTTTTTGGTTAATAAACAAGTAAATTAAAAAGGGTGTTTAACTGTTTTATGTTTTGGTTTTTTTTGTCAAAATTTAATAATATAAATTTACATGAAATTACAATTTTTTATTAAATTGTATTTTGAATTTAGAAATGGATTCAACTTATGAAAAATCCATTGATTATTAAGATTATACATAATTAACCATTCTAATCTACAAAATTATACAAAACTAACTACTAAAAACTATCAACAATTTCTCAATAAATTTTTAACAAAATTGAAGAAAAAATATCAACTAAAATACTAAAACATAAAACAATTACATCATTAAATATTAAATAGTTAATGGATAAACATTAAATTTTCAATCAATTTATTTTTTTCTACTAAACAAAATTTATTTTAATTCCTTAAAAATTAAAAATTAAATAGTTAATAGATAAACATTAAATTTTCAATCAATGTAATCATTAAATCATTAAATATTAAATAGTTAATGGATAAACATTAAATTTTCAATCAATTTATTTTTTTCTACTAAACAAAATTTATCTTAATTCATAAAAAAATAAATTTAGCATTTTACCGTACTGCAATTATAAATACTGTACGTCACCGACATTGATCCATCGTAAAGCGGGCTAGATCTGGTTTGGATTTCGTGCACCAACTGACAGCTATAAAAATAAATAATATCGTAATCTCAACCCAACGCATTACTGTTGTAAATTTTAATTCTCCTATAACTGCATTGTCAATTGTCATGTCTACTGAGTATCGCAGACTGCAATAAATAAATATTCTAGTTTCACCAACGCCGTAATAACTGCGACAACCGGAGGAAAGGCCAAAAATAGAAAACATTTGGGACAAAATCGTAACAAAGAATTCAATTTATTGGCTGCTTAATCCAATCATAGAACTATTGATACGTGAATTCTTATGGGTACAGCAGAGCTATGGATAATCAGTATTCCTAGGAAACAATAGCTTTAAATATCCACGAAGAAAACCATATTAACACGCCAAACTATCTGGGCTTTTGAAATTACAACTACCACCAAAATCCGCAGGTGGCACGGATGCCTGAGAAACGATCCAAGGCCTTACAATACAAGAATTTTACAGAAACAGACTGTTCACAAAGCAAAATTGATACAATCGTCACCCTCCTGGTTATCAATATCTGATCACAATGATATCAATTACAATTGAAATATTGGATAATTACAACAGAATACAGGATGGACGAAAACCGTTATGTTTATGCAGTAGAAGGCTGTCTCATATCCAATCCGTAAGAACTTTTCAGATTCAAAGCCATGGGGGGCGCCACAGAACGCCGCTTCCACAGATTGATCTCACATGGCTGCCCATTGGTCGTTGCGGGCTTGGGCAGTGGCTGGATTAAGAGAGAACCCGATTGAGAAATTAGCACCGGCGATTTCTTCTTACTTCTATCTTCATTCCAAGGGTTTTCCACCTCCCGGTCATTTGATGCAGATCGCTTTACATCGCTGTTATCTTCATCGCCGCTGTCTTCAGATTTGTTCGTTCGCACTTAGAATCGCCCCAGAGGGCAGCAACAGAACAACAAAAGAGACACAGCGACCCCCTGCTCAGAAAGGAGAGGAGACAGTACAAATTGTAGTACAAGGCAGCCAGACATTTACAGTCACGTGTCAAATTATCAAAATGGATCAAATGGGCAGAAACACATGGGGACGTGGAGCAATTTGAAGTTGTCACGGCACAAATACCCACCAAGGCACAATTACCCATGAAGTGCAATGCCACCGTAATGCAAGAAGTGCAATCCAGGGCCCGCACAGATGCAACCAACTTGGAGGTGGGTAGAGGAGTCGCTGAAATGTTACAAATCACATGCGACCCACAGAGAAAGAGGAGGAGAAAGAACGTGCAGATAAACTAGAACAAAGAGAAAGAGGAGGAGAAAGAACACGGAGATAAACTAGAACATGGATTAACAACTGTATATGATTGCATCCCAAACAACGCGCAAGAGAGAGGAGAAGAACAACATGATTTCACAAACAATTGACAAATATAAGCAGGGAATTGAGGAACTCAAATAAGGGCTCATTCCTACGATTCCTCTAGAGGTCCGAGAACAGAGAGAACATCAATTTGCACTCCAAATAGCTAAGACGGTGAAAGAATCAAGGGAAATAGAAGAGTTGTTCGACAGAACCTCACAGATGTGGACTATTCTGGAAGAAGATGAAAAGGTCCAACAGTGGGACCAACAAGAGGAGAGAATCAGCGTTACCATACAGGAGTTAAAGCAATGGCAGAAAACAATGAGTATCACGGTGCGCTTGAAGGGCAATCAGGAAATGAAGACTCTGTAGACAGAGTTGAAAACAACACAGACACAGAAGCAAGAAAGACAAGTC
The DNA here is from genome assembly GCA_010110895.2 of Picea sitchensis. Taxonomy (NCBI): domain Eukaryota; kingdom Viridiplantae; phylum Streptophyta; class Pinopsida; order Pinales; family Pinaceae; genus Picea; species Picea sitchensis. The sequence goes on along the minus strand of SNQJ01S0001986.1, from coordinate 267,557 downwards.
AAATTGAAACCCTTCCAAGAACAAACAACACAGATGATAGCATAGTTGGAGGAAGAGAAGACAAGTATGCCACAGGCACAAACAGAGGGCGCAACATTAATACAGGAGGAGATAATAGCGCAGACAGTAGAGGCGGAAAAGATGTGCAAATGAGGGAAAAAGGAAAGGAACTAGCAGAAAAGTTTCACAGTTTGGACAGGGCAGTACAAGGAGTGTGCACCACCTAAGTGGTTCGAGACGAGCCACATGTCAGTGTTGGGGGCAAGCCTATTTTAAGAAGGAAGGTTATTCTAGGCGTAGGCCTATTTTTGGAGAAAAGATCTATTTTGGGAAAGACGTAATTTTGGAAAGGAAGATCTAATTTTGGAGCGCGCGCAATAGATGGCAAGCAATCAACATGCAAAAAAAAAAGGAAAAACAACATGCAAGAGGAAAAGCCACGTGGCAAGGAGGCAGGAAATCCTAACCATGATAGGGTTAGGGTTTTTTATAAGGATTGTAACGGCTATAAGCCTGTAAAATAATATAAATAAAGACCTAGGAGGTCTAGAGTGGGTTGGTTGTGGTTGGTTGTTGATAGTTGTTGATCATGGTCGATAGTTGTTGCACTTTGTAAGACTGTTGATTGTAATAAGGTTGTAGAAGAGTCAAATAAGGTAGATTTTGAGGGTTAAATCACAGGCTGAGGAGCCTCATGTGATCTAGTCCGCCTCATAAAGGATTTTTCCCTGATCTTGATTGTATCACTGAGATGCAATGCGCGCAACACTAGATTTTGCAGCAGATTAAATAAAAGAGATGAGAAGCCAGATCTTTGTGGACGTAACACCAAGAGGGGATGAACCATGATAAAACTTATGTTATGTGTGATGTTTATTGAGTATTTACATTTTGTTAGTAGTCAGCTTATGAATGAATGATTAACTAGATATAGTAGCATGCATGCATAAGGTTAAAGAGGAGTGAATCCTAGAAATATTTAATTCAAGAACAAGGTTAATGCATAAAGAAGGAAGAACACAATCCCAGATCCCCACTTATTCCTAGACTGCAAACACCTGGGTATTGCAGTCACCCATAGAGCTATCTCGATGAGACTGCGATGTGCACCTTGTGTGCAACGTTGCCTTCTGGTTTACCAGGAGGGTCGATAGTTTTAGAGGGTTTTTTTGGAAACCTGTTGAGATCTGAACTTGGGTCAACTCAAGAAGAAATAAGAATTCATGTAGATCTAACCAACAGAAGGTATCCCAAGGATAAATGGATCTAGGTGTTTGGTAGAGGTTAGGGGATAAGTACAAATGAAGCTAGGGTCCAAAAGATGGGTGCCAAGGGACTAGTGTCGAAGGACTAGTTGGGAGGCGAGGACCCAAGGGAAGAGGGGGTTGTAGTGAGGGCGGTGGGGACTACATGGGAGAGGTAAAGAGGATTTGGGATCCATCGATGAAGGATCCAAGGATAGGGGGATAGGATTTAGGTAATTGGGAGCTAAGGGTTGTAGGTGAGGACCCATACTTAGTGCTAAAAAATGCTAGTGGTAGCTATATACCTAGTTAGAGGTAAAGGATTCTCTCAATAGGTCATTTGTGGTGGTTCAAAGTGTGATTCTTGGCCCCAAAATCCTATAAGCTTCCTTTTGGGCCTAACTCTTGGTTTTGTTCCCTTGACCATATCCAAGTTCCACAAACTCATACTCAATGTTCAAAAATTCATAACGTTGACTATACCCATAAGGAGACCAAAGATACCCTTGAAAGATCCTTTGAGGTGTGTCAACATATTGTTGATGGCCTTGGACGCCTACAAGCTTCCTTTGGCACATTCGTGTTTGACCTACTTTGTGAATGCTTATTCAAAAAAGTGTGTGCATGCTCTAGAACATGCAGATGCTCTAGAATGCACACACACTCTAGAACACGAGTGTGTTCTTTTCATTTCTTTTTTTGGAGGTAGGAGTAATAACTCTAGCATACATGTTTTTTTATTTGGTTTCCTCATATTTAGGCTCATAATGACAAACCTAGTGGTTTGGGCTACAAATACATTAAAACCTCTATTTTTCTAGATATCTCTTAATATCTCTATTTTTTACATTATTTTGTATAGGCTACAAAAAAATTTCGTTGATGAAACTATAGACATATATAGAATCGACTAGGTAGATTCCAAATACTAAAAAAAATAAAAAAAATTAATACTATTTATTATTTTTAATATATTTATGTCTTGACATATATCATAATCTTAAAATACATACCTCTTGTATTCATGCTATAACTTTTTATCGCCTTAACCATTTTTAAAATAAGTTTTACTTTCCACTAGTGCAAACTCAAATCTACAATCCTAAAAAGATGTTTGATAATGTTGAGACCATCATACCTTGCACTAACACAAGGCTTTGTAATTTCAAGGATGTATTGTCTTTCATAATTTTGAAAAAATATAAAATGAACATTATAAATTTTGAAAAAAGAGCCTTGCACAAGAACAATGTGTTCTTTACAATACTACAATTTTTTTAAGGAAATTCTCTCATTTAGGTACTCAACACCTACACTAATAGAAACATTGTTAAATTTAGCAGCATCGACAGTTATTCTCCAATGAGAGGCCATATGGGCCACCCTGAGGCTAGCCAAGGAGATTTGGAGAATCAACCAGTCTTGTGAGGTATTGACAAAAGCCAGGGGGAACGTACAACTTCTGTGAGTCAAACCAAAAGACAGGATGAACGAGATGCTATGTGATTCTAATGAAAAAGTCAGGGGGGATGTACAACCTTTGTGAGCATAGGCAATCTAGTGAAAAAGTCAGGGGAAACATACAACCTCTGTGAGCATAGACAAACTAGTGCAAAAGTCAAGGGGAACATACAACCTCTGTGAGCCTAGTCAAACCTTGTGAGCCATGAAAAAAACTCAAGGCATCTAGCAAAAGTTAGGTTGAATATAAAATTTATATGAGCTAGAAACAAACGATATTCCTAATATTGCAAATGATGTAAATGTATTGATCTAGTGCATTGGCACGTGTAACATTATCCACCATGAAGAGAATTTTGAATTGCCTTGTAAAGAGTCGAGTTGTAACTAAAGTCTCGAGTCTAGTTCTATTTTAGAACTAAAGTGTAATGTTGAGTTGTAATTGAAGTCCTAAGTCTAGTTCTATTTTAGAACTAAAGTGTAATGATCAATTGCAACTGAAGTCTTAAGTCTAGTTCTATTTTAGAACTAAAGTGTAATGTTGAGTTGCAATTGAAGTCTTAAGTCTGGTTCTATTTTAGAACTAAAGTGTAATGCTGAGTTGTAACTGAGGTCTCAAGTCTAGTTCTATTTTCAAACTAAAGCATACCAGTCTCAAGTCTAGTTCTATTTTCAAACTAAAGCATACCAATCTCAAGTCTAGTTCTAAGTTCGAACTAAAGTATGAAGTTGAGTTATGATTAGCTCATGCAAACAGGTTACTATTTCGAGTCTCTCCTCTTCTCCTCTTCAGCCTATAAAAGCAGAGGTCCACCCCTCTCTTCAACACAGTTTTTGATATGCGGGTTAAGGGTGAAGCAATAGAGGCGCACATGAGTGATAAAGAGGCAGCATACAAAAGAAGCATATCAGCGTTGTATATCAGCAATAGAGGCAGCATATTAGAGGTGTATTTCAACAAGGTCTCTTAGGTCTTTGTCAGGTCAAAGTAATCTCGGCAAGCTCTTTAAGAGCAGAACATTCATGGTGGATATTTGTAAGTGATATTACATTATTAATGCAATAAAGGAATATCGTTTCCTAGGGTTTTCTCCCTGTACAGGGTTTCCCCAGGGTATATGTGTTGTTGATTTGTGTGCTTACTTATCTACATAGTTATTGCTATTCGGTTATGATTTGGTATTGTTGAAGTGTATTAAGCTGGAATCAAAGTGTTGAAGAAAATAAAATAATTAATCCGCATAAGAAATCAAGCTCATAATTTAACATGGTATCAAATCTTAGGGTGTGTTAAACGTGTTGAAGTGCAACAGCAGGTACACACAGATCCAAGCTAGCTTTATTAAGTTTCTAGTGTGAAGTCCATGGCATCCTCCATTTTAGTCAGGGTCGAGGATAGGCTCGAAGGAGATACCAACTTCAATGTGTGGAAGCTCCAGATAACAAATATCTTGCAGGAGCATGATCTTGAGTAGTATCTGACCACAGTGGTGGAGGAACCCACGAATAATGTAGGAAGAGAGGCCTTCAGGAAGAGTCGAGAAAAGGCAAAGCGAAACATCTTTGACTCAGTCAAAGATAGTATAATGCCTGCAATGAATTCATTGATAACTGACAAGGACTGTATGGATACCTTGGTGAATCTGTATGAGAAACAGGCTCCAAGTCAAAAGAGGACACTTAAGCACAAGTTTAAGTATTTGAAGATGGAGAAAGGTGAATCAGTGGAATCTTTCTGTTCCAGGATAGCCCAAATCAGAGATCAGCTTTTGGTCGTAGGGGTGACAGTGGACGATGATGATTTAGTGCAGGCCATTGTTTACGGTCTTCCTTCTTCAAGGGAGACCCTCTTATCCAGTGTAAGTGGGAGAGAGATTCATCCCACATTTGAGAGGTTATGGCATGATTTCCTCCAAGAGGAGAGTTGCACAGCTACCAAGAGCGATCCAATGAAAGAAGAGCACTCAGCTTTAGCATCAATATTCAAGGGAAAGAAGAAAGACACTTTCCAAAAAGGCTCTCAGAGGAAGCCAAACACCAAAGGTACATTCAAAGGCAATAATATTGATATATCTAAGATTAAATGCTTTAGTTGTAATAAGTTGGGTCATTTTGTTAAATATTGTTGGTTTAGAAAGAAATATCCAAGGAAAGGGAAACATCATGCCTTAACTGCTGAGGATGATGAATCCAAAAGAAATCAGAAAAGTCCTTCTAATGAGAAAGAAAATAGAAAAGAATATTATTTGGTTTCTGCCTTATCCAGTTCAGTTTTCATGGGGCCAAAAACTTGGTTAGTAGACAATGGTGCATTAAAGCACATGACATGGTACAAGGAGATCCTCTCAGATTTTGAGACAAAATCTTTTGCAGAGCAGGTTGAGCTTGGGGATGACAAATGTTACAAGATAGAGGGAGTAGACTCTATCTCCTTTAGATTGGAATCTGGGGCTAAACTTCATACTGATGAAGTATTATATGTTCCAGGGCTCAAGAATAATCTACTATTAGTTGCAGCCCTTTAGGACAAGGGATATTGGGTGATCTTCAAGGACTGGAAGGCATTACCATGGGCTAAAGGTAGCCACTTAAGTACAACAGAACCCATTGAAACTCATAGTGGAGGACTGTACGTCAGGACAGTCAGTTCGAGCATTGGCTCGTGATGCGACTAGCTCCAACGATTTGTGGCACAGAAGACTTGGAAATCTTCATTACAAAGATCTTCCAGATCTACAGAACATGGTGTGTGGCATGCCCTCTATTTCTCTTAGTAAAATTGAAATTTGTAAGGGATGCATGCTAGGTAAAAATATAAATAAATCATTTCCTAGTAGTAACAACAGAGCTCAGGGCATCTTAGATCTGGTTCATTCTGATGTATGTGGTCCCATGTCATCTCCCTCACTCAGTGGTTGTTTGTATTATGTCATTTTTGTTGATGATTACTCAATAAAATGTTGGATATATTTTATTAAAGCTAAAAGTGACACATTTGATAAATTCAAAGAGTATAAATCCTTTATTGAAAAGCAAAGAAGGACACATCAGAATCCTTAGAACAAACAATGGAGGAGAGGTTGAATCTCTCCAGTTTAAGGATTTTTGCAAGTCAGCAGGAATCAAGAGACAGATGACCATGCCATATAACCCTCAACAAAATGGTGTTGCTGAGAGGAAAAACGAGACTATTTGTGAGGCAACGAAATTATTGATGTTTGATCAAGATCTGCCAAATTCTTTATGGGGAGAAGCTACCTCCACTCCCGTGTATATTCAAAACAGGTGTTCACATGTTATCTTGAAGGAAAAGACTCCTGAAGAGGTCTTCTCAGGGATCAAACCTGAAGTAGGGAATCTAAGGATATTTAGATGTCCTGTGTATATTCATGTCCCTAAGGAAAAGAGGACAAAGATGGAACCCTCAGGCAAGAAAGGATTTTTTGTGGGGTACATTAAGAACTCCAAGGATTATAAGATTTATGTACCAGGTTAGAGGAAAATAGAGGTAAGAAAATATGTGACTTTCCATGAGTAAGCCGCATTTAAAAAATCCAGAGAGCTTCAACAAGAATCAGAAGCAGTTCAGCCAGCTTCACCTTCTTCTGAAAATGAAGACTCATATGATTAGAGGGTGGAACCTCGTGAAGGGCCAAGTAATGAGCCTCTAGAACCTGTTGAAGTGTTAGAAATAACTCTTGAAGAACCTCCAGCCAAAAGGAAGCCAGGATGGCTTAAAGAAATAGCGTAGGAAGCAGAAAGGATGCATGCTCCCAAATGAACTTTCAAGGAAAGGAAGAGGCCTCATAGATTTGGAGGCTATGTTGCACTGATGAGCAACATTAGTGATGTCGAACCATCTTCATTTGAAGAAGCAGATAAATTACAAGTATGGAAGGATGCCATGATTGAGGAATATAGGTCTATTATAAAGAACAATATTTGGGACATTGTGTCGAGGCCAAAAGACAAATCAGTGGTTTCTTTCAAATGGATATATAAGATCAAACATGCAGTTGTTGGAAGTGTGGAAAAGTTCAAAGCAATATTTGTAGTTGGAGGTTTCACTCATAAAGAAGGAATCAACTACGAAGAGACTTTTCCCATGTAGCCAGGTATACCTCCATTCGAACTATCATTGCTTTAGCTCTTGTTCTCGGTTGGAAGCTACATCAGATGGATGTAAAAATAACATTCTTGAATGGAAAGATTGAACAGGAGGTCTTTGTGGAACAACCAGGTGGTTTTGTACTGCATAACAAAGGCACTCATGTATGCAAGCTAAGGAAGGCCTTGTATGGTCTTAAGCAGGCTCCCAGAGTTTGGTATGACAAGATTGATGGCTTTCTTAAAAGCCTGGGATTTCAAAAAAGTGATGATGATGCAAATCTGTACTTCAAGGTAAGAAGTAATCAACCTGTTATACTAGTCCTATATGTTGATGATCTCTTTATAACATGAGATGGAGGGCTAATAGCATGGTGGAAGAGGGAGCTAACCTCGGAATTCAAGATGAAAGACTTAGGCTTGATGCATTACTTCCTAGGATTGGAAGTATGGCAAAGACAGGGCGGGATATTTCTGGCACAAGGAAAATACACAGTGGATGTACTAAAGAGGTTTGGTATGATGGAATATTTCAAATCCATGTCTACTCCAATGGTTACCAACCTGAGGAAGCTGCATGATTCTGATACAGGTTCAAATTTGGTGGATCCCACCATGTATAGACAGTTGATTGGATCATTGATGTACATGATCCACACTAGGCCAGATATATGCTATGCAGTGATTGCAATGAGTGAGTTCATGACTGAACCGAGATAGAGACACTGGGTGGTAGCAAATCACATCTTGAGATATCTCAGAGGGACCATTACTTATGGTCTGAGATATACAACCAATGGTGGTTTATTTCTTCATGGGTATGTAGATGCTCACTAGGCAGGAAACCCAGTGGATCGGAAGAGTTATTCATGATATTGCTTTAGTTTAGGAAACTCTATGATATCTTGGTCAAGCCAGAAGTAGGGATCCATTGTACAGAGTACAACAAAGGCTGAGTATATTGCAACAAGTGATGCTAGAAAGGATGCAGTATGGCTCAGAAAATTGGTTTCTGGGTTGTTTGGTGACAAGCTCGAGACGATGGTGGTTCACTGTGAAAATCAAATTTGCATAAAATTGACAGAGAACCCGGTATTTCATGACAGGTCAAAACATATTGACATGAGGTACCACTACATCCGAGACTCGGTCCAGAGAAAAACTGTAAAGTTATAGTACATAGCCACGAGCGAGCATGTAGTTGATATCCTAACCAAGCCTCTGACCTCGAGACAGTTTGTGTAGTTGAGAGGCAAGATTAGTGTGGCTGAGAATGACTCCCTCGCTGAGAGGGAGTGTTAAATTTGGCAGCATCGACAGTCATTCTCCAATGAGAGGCCATATGGGCCACCCTAAGGCTAACCAGGGAGATTTGGAGAATCAACCAGTCTTTTGAGGTATTGAAAAAAGCCAGGGGGAACGTACAACCTCTGTGAGTCAAACCAAAAGTCAGGATGAACAAGATACTATGTGAGTCTAATGAAAAATTCAGGGGGAATGTACAATCTCTATGAGCATAGACAGTCTAGTGAAAAATTCAAGGGAACGTACAACCTCTGTGAGCATAGACAGACTAGTGAAAAAGTCAGGGGGAACATACAACCTCTGTGAGCCTAGTCAAACCTTGTGAGCCATGAGCAAAAGTCAAGGCAACTAGCAAAATTTAGGTTGAATATAAAATTCCTATGAGCTAGAAACAAACGATATTCTTAATATTGAAAATGATGTAAATGTACTGACCTAGTGCGTTGGCACGTGTAACATTATCCACCATGAAGATAATTTTGAATTGCCTTGTAAAGAGTCGAGTTGTAACTAAAGTCTCAAGTCTAGTTCTATTTTAGAACTAAAGTGTAATGTTGAGTTGTAACTGAAGTCCTAAGTCTAGTTCTATTTTAGAACTAAAGTGTAATGTTGAATTGCAATTGAAGTCTTAAGTCTAGTTCTATTTTAGAACTAAAGTGTAATGTTGAGTTGCAACTAAATTCTTAGGTCTAGTTCTATTTTAGAACTAAGTGTAATGTTGAGTTGTAACTGAGGTCTCAAGTCTAGTTCTATTTTCGAACTAAAGCATGACAGTCTCAAGTCTAGTTCTATTTTCGAACTAAAGCATACCAGTCTCAAGTCTAGTTCTAAGTTTGAACTAAAGTATGAAGCTGAGTTCTGATTAACTCATGCAAACAGGTTACTATTTCGAGACTCTCCTCTTCTCCTCTTCAGCCTATATAAGCAGAGGTCGGCCCCTCTCTTCAACACAGTTTTTGATATGCAGGTTAAGGGTGAAGCAATAGAGGTGCACATCAGTAATAAAGAGGCAACATATAAAATAAGCGTATATGTGTTGTATATCAACAATAGAGGCAACATATCAGAGTTGTATTTCAACAAGGTCTCTTAGGTCTTTGTCAAGTCAGAGTCATCTTGGAAAACTCTTTAAGAGAAGAACAGTCATGGTGGATATTTGTAAGTGATCTTACATTAGTAATGCAATAAAGGAATATCGTTTGTTGGGGTTTTTCTCCCTGTACAGGGTTTCCCCAGGGTATATGTGTCGTTGATCTGCATGCTTACTTATCTACATAGTTATTGTTATTCGATTATGATTTGGTATTGTTGAAGTGTATTAAGATGGAATCAAAGTGTTGAAGAAAATAAAATAATTAATCCGCATAAGAAATCAAGCTCATAATTTAACATTGTATCAGAGCTTAGGGTGTGTTAAATGTGTTGAAGTGCAACAACAAGTACACACGGATCCAAGCTAGCTTGATTAAGTTTCTAGTGTGAAGTCCATGGCATCCTCCATTTCAGTCAGGGCCGAGGATAGGCTTGAAGGAGCTACCAACTTCAATGTGTGGAAGCTTTGGATAAAAAATATCTTCCAGGAGAATGATCTTGAGCAGTATGTGACCACAGTGGTGGAGGAACCCATGAATAATGCAAGAAGAAAGGCCTTCAGAAAGAGTTAAGCAAAGGCCAAGTGAATCATCTTTGACACAGTCAAAGACAGTATAATGCCTGCAATGACTTCGTTGATGATTGCCAAGGACTGTATCGATACCTTGGTGAATCTATATGAGAAATAGGCTCCAAGTCAGAAGAGGACACTTAAGCACAAGATTAAGTATTTGAAGATGGAGAAAGTTGAATCAGTGGAATATTTCTGTTCTAGGATAGCCCAGATCAGAGATCATGTTTTTGTCACAGGGGTGACAGTGGACGATGATGATTTAGTGCAGGCCATTTTTTACGGTCTTCCTTCTTCACGGGATACCTTCTTATCCAGTGTAAGTGGGAGAGAGATTCAACCCACGTTTGAGAGGTTATGCAATGATTTCCTCCAGGAGGAGAGTCGCACAGCTACCAGGAGCGAGCCAACAAAAGAAGAGCACTCACCTTTAGCATCAAGATTCAAGGGAAAGAAGAAAGGCACTTTCCATAAAGGCTCTCAGAGGAAGCCAAACACCAAAGGTGTATTCAAAGGCAAGAATATTGATACATCTAAGATTAAATGATTTAGTTGTAATAAGTTGGTTCATTTTGCTAAAGATTGTTGGTTTAGAAATAAATATCCAAGGAAAGGGAAACATCATGCCTCAACTGCTGAGGATGATGAATCCAAAAGAAATAAAAAAAGTCCTTCTAATGAGAAAGAAAATAGAAAAGAATATTATTTGGTTTCTGCCTTATCTAGTTCAGTTTTCACGAGGCCAAAAACTTAGTTAGTAGACAATGGTGCATCAAAGCACATGGCAGGGTACAAGAAGATCCTCTTAGGTTTCGAGACAAAATATTTTGCAGAGCAGGTTGAGCTTGGGGATGAGAAATGTTACAAGATAGAGGGAGTAGGCTATATCTCCTTTATATTGGAATCTGGGGCTAGACTTCATATTGATGAATTATTATATGTTATGGGGCTCAAGAAGAATCTACTATCAATTGCAACCCTTTAGGACAAGGGATATTGGGTGATCTTCAAGGACAGGAAGGAATTCCTATGGGCTAAAGGTAGCCACTTAAGTACAGCAGAAACGATTGGAACTCACAGTGGAGGATTGTACATCGTGTCAGGACAGCCAGTTCAGGCATTGGCTCATGATGTGACTAGCTCCAGTGAGTTATGGCACAAAAGAATTAGACATCTTCATTACAAAGCTCTTCCATATCTACAGAACATGGTATGTGGCATGCCCTCTATTTCTCTTAGTAAAATTGAAATTTGTAAGGGATGCATGGTAGGTAAAAATATAAAGAAATCATTTCCTAGTAGTTAGAACAGAGCTTAGGGCATCTTAGATCTGGTTCATTCTTATGTATGTGGTCCCATGTCATCTCCTTCATTCAATGGTTGTTTGTATTATGTGATTTTTATTGATGATTACTCAAAAAAATGTTGGATATATTTTCTTAAGGCTAAAAGTGACACATTTGATAAATTCAAAGAATATAAAGCCTTTATTGAAAAGTAGACAGGGAAACACATCAGAATCCTTAGAACAGAAAATGGAGGAGAGTTTGAATCTCTCCAGTTTGAGAATTTCTGCAAGTCAGCAGGAATCAAGAAACAATTGACCGTGCCATATAACCCTCAGCAAAATGGTGTTGCTGAGAGGAAAAATGGGACTACTTGTGAGGCAGTGAAATCAATAATGTTTAACCAGGATCTGCCAAATTCGTTATGGGCAAAAGCTACCTCCACTATCGTGTATATTCAGAACAGGTGTCCACATGCTATCTTGAAGGACATGACTCTTGAAGAGGTCTTCTCAGGGATCAAACCTAAAGTAGGGCATCTAAGGATATTTGGGTGTTCTGTGTATATTCATGTCCCTAAAAAGAAGAGGACAAAGATGGAACCCTCAGGAAAGAAAGGGGTTTTTGTGGGGTACAGTGAAAACTCCGAGACTTACATGATTTATGTACCAAGTCATAGGAAAATAGAGGTAAGAAGATATGTGACTTTCCATGAGGAAGCATCATTTAAGAAATCTAGAGAGCTTCAACAGGAATCAAAAGCAGTTCAGCCAGCTTCACCTTCTTTTGAAAATGAAGAGTCAGATGATCAGAGGGAGGAACCTCATGAAGGACCAAGTAATGAGCCCCTAGAACTTGTTGAAGTGTTAGAAAGAACTCTTGAAGAACCTCCAGCTAAAAGGAATCCAGGGTGGCTTAAAGAAATAGTGCAAGAAGCATAAAGTATATCTGCTCCCAAAGGAACTTTCAGGGAAAGGAAGAGACCTCATAGGTTTGGAGGCTATGTTGCACTAATGAGCAGCATTAGTGATGCCGAACCTTCTTCATTTGAAGAAGTAGATAAATTACAAGTATGGAAGGATGCCATGCTTGAGGAATATAGGTCTATTATAAAGAAGAAAAAAAAATTGCGACATTGTGTCGAGGCCAAAAGACAAATCAGTGGTTTCTTCCAACTAGATCTATAAGATCAAACATGCAGCTGATGAAAGTGTGGAAAAGTTCAAAGAAATATTTTTAGACATAGGATTCACTCAGAAAGAAGGAATCGACTACAAAGAGAATTTTTCCCCTATAGCTAGGTATACCTCCATTCGAACTATTATTCCTTTAGCTCCCATTCTTGGTTGGAAGCTACATCAGATGGATGTAAAAACAACATTCTTGAATGGAAAGATTGAACATGAGGTATTTGTGGAACAACCAGATGGTTTTGTACTGCATAACAAAGGCACTCATGTATGCAAGCTAAGGAAGGCCTTGTATGGTCTTAAGCAGGCTCCCAGACTTTGGTATGACAGGATTGATGGCTTTATTAAAAGCCTAGGATTTAAGAAAAGTGATGTTGATGCAAATTTGTACTTCAAGGTAAGAAGTAACAAACCTGTTATACTAATCATGTATGTTGATGATCTCTTTCTAATAGGAGATGAAGGGCTAATATCCTGGTGTAAGAGGGAGCTAAACTCAAAATTCGAGATGAAAGACATAGGCTTGATGCATTACTTCCTTGGATTGGAAGTATGGCAAAGACAGGGCGAGATATTTCTAGCACAAGGAAAATACATAGTGGATGTACTAAAGAGGTTTGGTATGATGGATTGCAAATCCATGACTACTCCAATGTTTACCAACTTGAGGAAGATGCATGATTCTGATACAGGTTCAGATTTGGTGGATTCCACCATGTATAGGCAGTTGATTGGATCATTGATGTACATGATCCACACTAGGCTAGATATATGCTATGCAGTGATTGCAATGAGTCAGTTCATGACTAAACCGAGATAGAGACACTGGCTGGCAACAAGGCACATTTTGAGATATCTCAGAGGGAGCATTACTTATGGTCTGAGATTTACATCCAGTGGTGGTTTATTTCTACATGGGTATGCATAAGCTAATTGGGCAGGAAGCCCAGTGGATCGGAAGAGTACTTTCAGATACTGCTACAGTTTAGGATCCGCTATGATCTCTTGGCCAAGCTGGAATCAGGGATCCATTGCACAGATTACAACAGAGGCTGAGTACATTGCAGCAAGTGATGCTAGTAAGGAAGCATTATGGCTCATAAAATTGGTTTCTAGGTTGTTTGGCGACAAGCTTGAGATGACGATGGTTCACTATGATAATCAAAGTTGCATAAAATTGACAGAGAACTCGGTATTTCACGAGGGGTCAAAACGTATTGACATGAAGTACCACTACATCTGAGACTTGGTCCAGAGAAAAACTTTAAAGTTCTAGTACATAGCCACGAGCGAGCAGGTAGCTAATATTCTGACCAAGCCTCTGACCTCGAGACAGTTTGCGCAACTGAGAGGAAAGCTTGGCGTGGCTGAGAATGACTCCCTCACTGAGAGGGAGTGTTAAATTTGGCAGCATCGGTAGTCATTCTCCAATGAGAGGCCATATGGGCCACCCTGAGGCTAGCTAGGGAGATTTGGAGAATCAACTAGTCTTTTGAGGTATTGACAAAAGCCACGGGGAACGTACAACCTCTGTGAATCAAACCAAAAGTCAGGATGAACGAGATGCTATGTGAGTCTATTGCAAAATTCAGGGGGAACGTACAACCTCTGTGAGCATAGACAGTCTAGTGCAAAAGTCTGGGGGGACATAGAACCTCTGTGAGCATAGATAGACTAGTGCAAAAGTCAGGGGGAACATACAACCTCTGTGATCCTAGTCAAACCTTGTGAGCCATGAGCAAAATTCAAGGCATCTAGCAAAATTTAGGTTGAATATAAAATTCCTATGAGCTAGAAACAAACGATATTCCTAATATTGCAAATGATGTAAATGTATTGATCTAGTGCGTTGGCACGTGTAACATTGTCCGCCATGAAGAGAATTTTGAATTTCCTTGTAAAGAGTCGAATTGTAACTAAAGTCTCAAGTCTAATTCTATTTTAAAACTAAAGTGTAATGTTGAGTTTTAACTGAAGTCCTAAGTCTAGTTCTATTTTAGAACTAAAGTGTAATGTTGAGTTGCAACTAAAGTCTTAAGTCTAGTTCTATTTTAGAACTAAAGTGTAATGTTGAGTTGCAACTGAAATCTTAAGTCTAGTTCTATTTTAGAACTAAAGTGTAATGCTGAGTTGTAATTGAGGTCTCAAGTCTAGTTCTATTTTCGAACTAAAGCATACTAGTCTCAAGTCTAGTTCTATTTTCGAACTAAAGCATACCAGTCTCAAGTCTAATTCTAAGTTCGAACTAAAGAATGAAGCTAAGTTATGATTAACTCATGCAAATAGGTTACTATTTTGAGTCTCTCCTCTTCTCCTCTTCAACCTATATAAGAAGAGGTCGGCCCCTATCTTCAACACATTTTTTGATATGCAAGTTAAGGGTGAAGCAATAGAGATGCACATCAGTGATAAAGAGGCAACATACAAAAGAAGCATATCAGTGTTGTATATCAACAATAGAGGCAGCATATCAGAGGTGTATTTCAGCAAGGTCTCTTAGGTATTTTCCAGGTCAGAGTCATCTTGGCAAGCTCTTTAAGAGAAGAACGTTCATGGTGGATATTTGTAAGTGATCTTACATTATTAATGAAATAAAGGAATATTGTTTGTTGGGGTTTTTCTTCCTGTACAGGGTTTCCCTAGGGTATATGTGTTGTTGATCTGCATGCTTACTTATCTACATAGTTATTGCTATTCAATTATGATTTGGTATTGTTGAAGTGTATTAAGTTGGAATCAAAGTGTTGAAGAAAATAAAAGAATTAATCCACATAAGAAATCAAGCTCATAATTAAAAAACATATGCATTATATTTGGCATGAAAAATAACATACCACTATTATAAAAACACAAATATCACATAGACACACACAAGTTCTATAAACAAAAATTATATATTCGGAAAGCTAATTCAATTTCCTACAATTCATCTATTTACACCATATTCAAATTCATTGTGAAATTAGCTCGAATCATCCCTCCAAGTTAACATATTGTTGTTTGTCCATGTTTACATTGCCAATAACATGTCATGATAGACCATCGTTAGCTTGCACCCACCCATATGCATACTAGTGGACAGTGGTATGTAAATGAACATGTTTCCTCTCTTTTCCTTATGGTGGGGAGAGTATACATAATGGAAGAGGTGACTCCCTTCATTTTATTTTTTATGGTTTTTTCTTTACAAAATAATATTCTAAGATTACCAATGTTTTTCATCCCACTCTTCATAGCAGTATTAATTTGCATATATGGTCAATCAAACAATGTTTGTTCATTGTTATTGCTAAGTGCACACTATGATTTGCACTAATAAATTTTAAATCAATAAAAACAATTAAATATTATGGATGTGAGCAAGTTTTAATTGCCTTAAGCTTTTCAAATATTATCAATTTGATGGCATTATTATAAATGTCAATGGTATGCTTAGTCAACATGAAAATAACTTCCAATATGCTCATGTACACTTTAATATGACTTAGGAATATACCCCGTGTTAACTCAACTAGTTGGTGCTAATATTGTTAGTCATTTCCCTCATTCTATGCCATCAAATGCCTAGTTCAAATCTATTCACCAGGTTAGACGCACCAATCTACCCTTGACAAGTTTATTAGGTATATCATCCACAAATGTACAAAAGCATCACTTCAGTTTCCCCTCGATGTTTTTCACAATAATGTGTGTGTGTGTGTGTGTCCTCTAGGTCTAACTCAAGTGGTTGAAAGGAAGAATTTCTATGCTTCCCACTTAGGTTCAAATCTCACTTGTGACATGTTCACTCTTTGTGAGCCAATTGTTGATCAAGGTTGATGTAGGGAAGATGATATTTCCTATATCTAATAAATAAATGTTAATATTAGATATTAATATATATTTTTGTTGTCCCACTGAAAAATAGTCCCCATATCTATGAAGAAGGGTCCATAGTGACATACAGTAAATAAAAAATTAGATAGATAGGATTTGAAGGAAAAACTAGATGTACAGGATTCAAAAAGTGAGTCAATTTTTTTTTGGAATTGAAGTTTTTAGAGTCATAAATTTTATTTATTATGTTAGATGGGGCTTCAGTGAAAACTACCATCCTTGTGAGATTCTCATCATCTTCTCTATCCAACATATAGAGCGTTTTTTCCTCAACCTGCATTTCAGGGAAACCATTATTATCCTTCTTCTTTTTTGTAAATGAGTGTGTGAATCTATATTTCTTTATAAGGTTATAGTACAAAACATGTTATAGGAAATCTTCTTCTTATAGTAAATCCATGTGGCACTTCTTCTGTCATCATGAGATTTGATCTACTGAGTAGTCATCTTGATGTTATAGTAAATCTTCACCACGCTTCTGTTGTGCACTGGAGGTTCTCCACCAAGTTATCTTCTTCTATATGCATACATGAGTCTCTTTCTGGTATGCCTCAAAGTCTTGATATTTCTCTTCATATGCTCTTTATTCAATTTCTCTGGAGAACATTCTTTGCATTCATCTGATGTAGAATTTCGACTCATGGATGTTGCGGATGATATAATGACTTATGTAGAGATAAGTTTGGTTTACTGGAACAATTAATCATCATAGTCTTCTCCCTCCATCTGGGAGAACCTCTAGTTTTGGATCTAGCAATGCTTTTATTCATAAGTCTTTCATACACTGTTCTTCATCATGACTTTCAATTCCTTTGCTTGATTTCTTTTATTGAGTTCATATCGGGCTAGTAATATTTTGATTCTTAATATTATGACTGGTTGTTCTGGCTTTTGTTTCTTTCTTGGAATCTTCATGTTTTTCTCTAGCTCTTGGGTCCATGGAGTTTCTTATAGATTCCATGCCCTAGAGATTCCACTTCTTCCTTTCATCATAGGTGTTAGCGCCAATTCTCGCAAGTCATGAACGTCGAGCGTAGCACACGGAAAAATTCCATTTCGGGTATAAATCAAGCGAGCAGGCATTTTGTTGTCAATGGAAAGAATCCACAAATGGAGCAGATCGACGGTCACTGGGTAGGCTTGAGTTGCAGATGTGCACGAGGTATAGCACATGGGCTCATTTCTTATCACCAAAGTCATGAAATGATTAGCCCTTTTGCGATTTCGGCTGTCGGGACTTCAAATGACGAAGGCTCGTTCTCTTCCACTGCATCGGGAATCCACGAAACCCAAAATGAAAAGAGCGCCCAAAAGCCATTTCGGCATTTCTCCTACCAGGATGTCAAGGGATGAAGGGTCGTTCTCTTCCACTGCATTGAGAATCCCTGAAATCTGAAATGCGAAGAGCGCCCAAAAGCCGTTTCGACATTTCGGCTAGCGGGATGTCAAGAAACAAAGGGATCGCTCCTCCACTGCATTGGGAATCACCGAAACTCGAAACGCGAAATGTAAAAGCGTGCGGAAGCCATTTCGACATTTCAACTATCGGGACTTCAAAGGCCAAAGGGTTGTTCTCTTCCACTACATCGGGAATCCCTGAAACCCGAAATGCGAAGAGCACCCAAAATCCATTTCGACATTTCGGCTACCGGGAGTTCAAGAGACAAGAGAGTCGTTCCTCCACTACATTGGGAAACCCTGAAACTCAAAACGAAAAATGTGCCTTTGAAGATGAGCGTAGGGTCACGACCCGTGGTCACTTGGGGTGATAGAAGGAGCTGGTTAAAGGGCCGAAACACCAAGTTTAGCTGCAGAAGGCAGTAAATGAATATTGAGAAAGTGGTTGAGACCTTAGCTCAACCCATTAATGGAAGGTATGGGAGGCCTGGAGCAATCAGCCAATGGTACCCTTGTATGCAGGTCCCCCTACAAGAGCCATGCTGAGTTAAGATGGCGTCTGAAAAAGGAGTTATGTCCAGGTTTGACTAAGGAGCCTGCACACGCTAATTTGGACTTTAATGTCCCAGCTATCTTCCTATTGTGAAGGTGGCAAATTGCCTTGAGTATATATACTCAGTTTTTGTATTTTTGTAAGGATCGATGGTAGAGCTAAGAACCTGACTGTAAATATTTAACAAAGCTTCTGGTTCTCTAGTTATACAATGATATTTTGAGATTTCTTGTTTAATGGCGGCCAACCTCCTCCTTTCCTTGTTCCTCTGAATCTGAAATCTCGGGTATGGATGATCCAGTCGGGTGTTGCTGTAACTATATGATGCATGTTTGATTTTATTAGTTCTGCAACGTTTGAGGTTTACTTTGAAGTTTCTCTGATCTAAGAGGATCTCACATCTGAGAATTTTCCCCTTTATTTCCCTCCACTTACTCACCACTATGCATAATTTACTAGCTTAAGTTAAATCAAGACCTCACATGTCCTTGTTGTTCCAACCCAGTTTTCTGAGTGAGAGATATTGTTCTGAGTTTACTTCCATTCGATCACCGCCTTTATAAACAAATTGTGACATAAACTGATGGGCCTCAGGCTTACTCATGTCGCAATCCATGAGTGACCTCTGATGCCAACATTTCTGGTGCCATTGCCGGGGACGAAGTTGAAAATTTTACCTGGGATTGAACGACATCAAGCCTCTGATTCTGAAGGTGCATCAGGCATCAGAGCCTTACAAGATTGCTACTGTGCACCTGGAGACTCCATTGTGACGACTCCACTATGGAAAACCTGTTGTTTTAGTTGTGGCTTCCAGAGGTAGACACATGTGGTCCCATCCACAGCTGCCTCTAGCTACACCTGAAGTTGATCCGAAGGTGATTTTCAGAAAAGGAAAGGCCTATGAAGGAGAAACTTCCACCACTAAACCAGGTAATTTTCCATCTCCTTCTGTAGGAACTCCATTTCCTTCTTCTCAGCTTCCTAGCAGACCTTTTTCTGAAGTTTCTCATTTCCTGAATTTCAGGAGTGTTCCTGCTGAGTTTTTCCCTCCTGGTCTAGGATTGGAGGGAGAAATCCTTGTCACTCCCCTCTCCCCTGAAGCTGTACCTTGGCGTAGCCCAGGACCACAGAATATTTCCCCACTCCTAGCTTTACCACTCCTCATCTTGTTATTGTTGTTTCTACTGCACAGAGAGAAGCATTTTCTTACTCAATCCCTTTAGCCTTCTCTCTGAACCCCCCATTGTTTTCTCATCCACCTGTAAGCTCATTTATAGTATCCCCTGTTCTAGATCCTTCTCCTTTGATTTCTCCTCCACATAATATTCCTATGGCAGGAGAAAATCCCCCCATGACCAGAATGCAGGCTATAATAGTTGCTAGGTATGCTCCCCTTGTGTTACCTCAGCCTCTCAATGCCCTTCCAGCTAATGCAGCTGCCCAAATTTACAGACGAAGGGGACATAGCTGCAGAAGAACACCTTGAATCCTTTTACAGTTTTACAGATGATCATGTTATCATGCATGCAGATGTGTGGATGAGGATTTTCGTCCATAGCCTTGAAGGCGAGGCTAGAAAGTGGTTTAGGGCCCTGCCTCCTGGATCTATTGATGGGATTGAGGCTTTGGATAATGCACTTTTGAGACAGTGTGGAGACAAAAAAGACTTCATGTATTACATGACAGAGTTTGGGTCTTTGAAGAGAAAGGAAGGAGACTCTGTCTCTGACTTCTCCAAGAGATTCAATAAAATGTACAATAAGATCCCCACTGAAATAAAGCCCTTAGAATCCTCTGCTAAAATCACTTATGCTAGCGCTTTTGATCTCAATTTCTGCCTTCTATTGAGGGAAAGGAGAGAAACTACTTTGCCTCACATGCAGGATCTAGCCGTGGAAGTAGAATCTAACATACTGGTTGTTGACCGAATTAGGAATAAGGTTGATAGAGACATACCCAGGAAGAGACCTAAAGCCTCCCCATCCAATTCCTCTCCCGTTCCCCTCCATATGGACGAGGTAACTAAAGTGCTAAATTCTCTTTCAGCTAGAATGGAAAGGTGGGAGTTCGAAGGGAAGCCCATGTACAAAAATCCCCAAAATACTAATAATAGAGGCTTCAGGAGGCCTAGCAACAATGTGCCACAGGCTTTGCCAAGAGAACAAAGGAGCAAAGACAGAGATGAGCAGAGGATTCAAACCCCTCTCCAAAATAGCCTAGTTTCTCATGAGGAAGGAGAGGAGATAGATGAGCTCGACCCTGAAATTCATTGTTTTGAAGACACCTTCCCTTTTCCCCATTTGACTCAATCTATATATGAAGAATCCCTTATGAACAGTCAATTCAATGAGTTGGGTAAAGGGGAAAAATCCAACAATACTCCTAATAGGTATCATCTCAGGTCAAAGAAGAAGGAAGGGAATTTTGATAGCCATGATCAGCCCCTCATAGCGGAAAAACCTGCTAAACCTGCTACAATCACTACTAAAGAAAAGAAAACTTAGAATACTTTGCCAACAGCCAAAGAACCTGCCTCTGAGGTAAGGGAAGCTCCTAAGTCTTTTCCCTCCTTTAGTTTTGAGAATGAAATTCAAAAGATTATAATTATTGTACCCCTCTCAGAGCTAGTTAAAAATGAAGATTTCAAAAGATCCCTCTCCAAGCTGCTACAATCTGAGTCCCCCCAGCCTTCTACAGACTCAGTAAATCTTCAAGATGAAAATCCAGTAGTCATCCTAGGTCCCATGGTAGAAGACAGAGATGATTCATCCCCTCCCTTCTACACATTCCTGAACATACATGATAAAGTGTTGCATAATTGCCTCGTGGATTCCGGAGCTTCTCACAACCTTATGCCCAAAATAGTCATGGAAGAATTGGGACTGGAAATGACAAAGTCTTATCATGATTTTTACTCTTTTGATTCAAGGAGGGTGCAATGCCTTGGAGTCATCAAAGACTTGGTGGTCTCTTTATTCCAGCTGCCAATGAAGAGCATGGTCATGGAAATTGTAGTAGTTGATGTTCCCCCCAAGTTCAGCGTGTTGTTGTCAAGATCTTGGATTAGAAAACTTGGAGGAACATTACAGATGGATCTCACATATGCTACCATTCCAGTCTTTGGAGGGGAACAAAGGAGGTTGTACAGAGAAGCTTAGCTGGCCTACATTGTCAATGACGAAGCTGACCCCACTAATCACCCCATCTTTGCACTTGACACTGATTTGGGATCTAGTTTATTGCAGATCACTGAGACTCCTAAAGTCTCTTTTCAAATAAAAAAGAAACCCATATCTAATCACGAGATACCTCCTCCAACCACCTCTGTTTGGAAAATGTTCTTCGACGGAGCTTCTTCTAGAGAAGGCGCTAGCGGTGGAGTGGTTCTTATGTCCCCTTGGCAGGAAACCTTATCTCTGTCATACAAGCTGGAATTTGGAGCTACCAATAATGTGGCAGAATATGAAGCTCGTGTTCTAGGTATGAGGGCTGCAAAAGAAATGGGAATTAAGGAGGTAGCAGTGTTCGGAGATGCTGAGTTGATTATCTAGCAAGTCAGGAGTGCTTATCAGGCTAAGCATCCTCAGCTCAGGGGTTACAAAAATGAGGTGTGGGACCTGATTGATAATTTCTTCTCATCTTTCAACATTTCTTTTATTCCAAGAGAGGAAAATACTTTGGCCAATTCCTTAGATGTCTCGGCTAGTCTTTTCAGGATTCCTCTGCCGCCTAAGATCAAATATGGGGTCAAGATAAGATATAGGTCATCCATCTCGGACAATATTAAGCATTGGAAGGTATTCGAAGACGATCTTGAAATCGAAAAATTTCTTCAATCCGTCAACGAATTTTCTACATTGCACATTGATCAGGATCCTGATCTTGAAATTCACCCTCACCCTGAGGTATTTTTAAATAAAATCGCTAATCACCATATTATTCATCTGCCCAACAATCACATTTCGAAGGGACTGGTCCCTTTAGAAATACTGTTAGATGGGAATGATGTGGCAGTAAAGGGTAGGGTTTCAAATGGAGATGATGATACAACAGAGCGCAATATCGGTACACAGGAGGAGCCTAAGTGTGTCAAGTTGTCAAGCAGTTTGACCAAAGAACATAGGGCCGAATATATTGAGTTATTAAAAGAATTTGATGATGTGTTTGCATGGACCTATGAAGACCTCAAGACATATGACACATCTGTCATTGAACACAAGATCCCACTAAAGGAAGAGGCTAAGCCATTCAGGCAAATGCTAAGACAAATAAATCCCATGTTGTTGCATGTCATGGAGAGAGAAGTGAAGAAGTTGTTAGATGCCCAAATCATTGTCGCCTTGAGATATTCTAAGTGGGTGGCCAATTTGGTTCCCGTCAGGAAGAAGAGTGGAGAAATCAAGCTCTACGTCAATTTCAGGAACCTGACCAGGAGCTCAAAGAAAGACAACTATCCCTTGCCCAACATGGAACACATATTGCAGAGGGTAACTGGTGCATCTAGGATATCCATGATTGACGGTTTTTCTGGCTATAATCAGATATTAGTCATGCCCGAGGACAGAGAAAATATAGCCTTCACTACTCCTTGGGGCACATTCATGTATGCCAAAATGCCTTTTGGATTAATCAATGCAGGAGCAACATTTCAGTGAGCCATGGACATAGCCTTCATCGGGGAGAAAGATTAGTTTTTGGTGATCTATCTAGATGACATCACAGTCTTCTCCAGGTCTGATAAAGAGCACCGCTGTCACTTGAGAAAAGTTTTCTTGAAGTGTCGGAGGTTTGGCCTATCCTTGAATCCCAAGAAATCTTTATTTGCTATGAAGGAGGGGAAGTTGTTAGGCCATATAGTATCAGCAGAGGGAGTGAGAATTGATCCCATTAGGGTAGAGGCAATTCAGACCCTGTCACTTCCCAGGTCTAGAAAGGAAGTTCAACCTTTTTTAGGGAAGATTAACTTTCTAAGGAGGTTCGTCTCAAATTTTGCTGAGGTGGTGAAACACATGACAACCATGCTCAGAAAGGGAAATGAAGTAAAATGGATTGTTGAACCTAGGGAATCTTTTGTTCAAATAAATAAGGAATTGACTGAGGCACCTATGTTGATCAGTCCTGATTATTCCAAGGATTTCCTAATTTTTTCTTTTGCTTCTTTTGATACAGTAGAAATGGTTTTATTGCAGAAAAATGAGGAAGGGTGAGAGAAACCCATTTCTTTCTTCAGTAAGGCATTAAGAGATGCATAAATCAGGTATGAGATCATGGAGAAGCAGGCCTATGCCTTGGTGAAATCCCTCAAATCTTTCAGATTCTATGTCTTGCACTCAAGAGTGACTGCATACGTTCCTTCAGCCTCTGTGAAGGACATCCTTACACAGCCTGACATAGATGGGAGAAGAGGTAAATGGATTGCCAAGATTCTGGAGTTTGACCTGGAGATAAAACCCACCAAGTTGGTAAAGGGGCAGGGTTTAGCCAAGCTGCTGGCTGAATCCAATTGCAAGGCCTTGGGAGTTAGCTTCATCAACACTTGCTCAAGAAATCAGCAAGCTGAGTCACCCAGCAAAGGCTCTCAGGTGGGCTTATCACTAGCAAAATGCACCTGGTACAGAGACATTTTGTACTTTCTACAAGAGTCGAGGCCTCCTGATGGAATGGGAAAAATCAAGGCAAGAGATTTAAAGCTCAAGGCAGTCAGATATTGCCTTATCGACCATGTCTTGTACTCGAGAGACCTTCTAGGAGTGTTTCTGAGGTGTCTGAATCCACAGAAAGCCCAGAAAGTTATTTTTGAATTCCACGGTGGCCTTTGTTGTAACACCCTCTTTCCCCCAATTTATAAAAATAATTATACTAGCCAAGAACTGTGGCAAACCCAAAAATGTGAATGTGTGATGTGAATGGACCTTGTGAAAAAGGTCGATGAATGTGAATAATATTATGAATATATGTTGCAGGACTGTTGAGAGGGGATATGCTAAAAAAGAGACCATGATGGATGAATAAAGGTGGTGGAAGGCACCTGGAAAGGTGGCGTTAACATCCACTGAAACCAATACCATATTTGGACTTCACTGGCCCGGAGAACCAAGAGCGGCTTGCTGGCCTCGAATTAAATGACTTGCCAGGATTGGTAGATAGATGGCTCCTCATGAGTATTGAGGGATTGGGGGGGGGGTGAACCGCCCATCCGTAAAGCCATCAGGCCTGACCAGTGTGAGGGAAATCGCACCACACGCAACCTCGCAAGAGGAAAAAGGCGTGAGGGAGAAGCAAAGGGGGCAGACGCGAGGGAAGGAAGAAAGAGAACTCTGGAAAAACACAGAGGGGGTGATAGTGGAGAAGAAGGAGAGTAACCTTCATTCTCGGCCACTGGCAAACCGAGATGCAATCTCGTAGCATCGTGGTCTCAGCTCGGGGGTGGCTAGTGGTAAATTTGTTGGGAGTCGCTGAGCCTATAGTTGGGTGGAAACGAGCACCCCTCTCAGCAGTTGCAATCACATCTGGTGTTATTTCTTATAAGTGTTTTTACATCTTGCATCTTGAAATTTATATGCTGACATGTATGCTCATAGTCTGTGCAGTTTTATGAATGGTTTGCGTATAAGACTGCCTGTGTAGTGTCTTGATTTAGAAATGGTGGTTGCACGCTTATAATGGAAAGACCACGTATGGGTTATGTTTTATAAATCGCTATTTATATGCATATTGAATTTATTCATACTTCAAGTCTATTCTCGGGAAAGATATACCCTTATCCATCTCAGGTAATACCCTGGATAGATCTCCCCATAGAGACACCCTTCTTATAAATCTCACCAAGAACCTGGAAAAAAAAAGGATTTGAAGGCGTAAGTCTTAATAACCCTGTACGAGGAAGAATGATCCTCTTGAAATCCGGAAATAGTAGCGAAGGAATACCGTGTTCGCTTCGCAAGAGTCGTCAAGGAGGCATTGGACGGTTGGAATTCTCCATGGAGAATCCGCGAAGTCCTTAGAGCCGTCAGATCTTGCAGAGGAGCAAGGGACTTACGCTAAGCCTATTTTTTTTTTTCAAGTCTTAAGTTCGGGAGAAATCGGACCGTAGGATATGGGTCGACAAGGACCGTTGGATCACTCACAAAATCTCATTTCGTGGATTCACAAGTTGAAGGGTTAAAACCCTTGCCTCAAGATTTATGAGGCCGCGAAAGGCGAAGTCTCAGAGGGGCAAAAGGATTTGTGTGAGCCAGTTATTGGTAAAGTGCATCGGAACTCGGCATTTCAGAGTTTCATGGGTTGAAGAACCCAAAGCTTAGCATTAGGATTCACGAATTCGTGAAGTCCGAAACTCCAAAAAGGAAGGAAATTTCGTTGTGGGACCCGCATTGACGACGTGTCAGAATTTTGGCATTTCAGCATATCGGCAGATAGGAGGTCGAGACTTTTGTCCCGAAAGTTCCGAAGGGGCAAAAGAACCTGAGTCGTCCGTCTGCAAGAGGACGCGTGTCGTGGAATCACCCATTTCGGAGATTCGGGCACCGGGACTCACAGAGGCGAGCATCTTGACTTTGCGAGTAGCGAAGTCCCGAGGAAATCTGAGTTGTTTGTCTGAGAGAGGACGCGTGTCCCGAGATCGCCCATATCGGGGATTCAGACATCGGGAGTCATAGAGGGAAATCTTTCGACATCACGAGCAGCAAAGTCGCGAGAGGATCAAGACCGTCCATCTGGGATAGGTGGCAAAGATCAAGGAATCTCGCATATCAGGGTTACGCAAGAAGAGAGAGCAATATTTGGGTGCTCGAACTCACGAAGTCGCGAAGCGCGAAGTGGCGAGGAGAAAAAATCTAAACCATTGGATCCAGGAATGGGAGGACCGTTGGATCAGAACTCCGTGGTGATATCGTATATCGGGAGTTTGGAGGTTCGGAGGTTGGAAGGGGTCACTTTCGACCATAGAAGTCACAAAGTGCCGAGAGTCGAGGCTCGTGAGAACACGTGGTACATCCATCAGGTGGGGTGCGCGTGATTGAATGGTGGGCACGCGTCGCCCGGAAAGGAGTCAACACTTTGTTGACTTCTCGCGTCTCGAAGATTTGCGAGATAGGAGCACAAAGGATCAACGCTCCAACTCGCGAGGTTGCGAGTTGCGAGAAGTGTGAAGAGGAGGTCAACCACTGTTGACTTTCACGTCTCGGGATTTCAGAGAAGAAGAGCACGATAGCTCGACACTTCAACCTGCGAGGTTGCGAGTAATGAAAAGTGTCAAAGGGAAGTCATGCATCGCATTTCCCCGATTCGCGAAAAATCGAAGCGCTTGGCCGACTTAAGTGCGTAGACACGGGACAAGGTCATGTGGACAAGACCCCAAGGGGGAAACCTGCCACTCGCTAGCCCTGTCGGGGTTCGGCGATTCGTTGTGTCGGGGTTTGCAGAGTCGAAAGACTCGACGCTCTAGTAGTGCTGAGTCGCGAAGAGTGAAAGAATGCCATACTTGTTCGACCTTTGGTCGCGACCCACGATCACATGGAAATGGACAAGGAAGGAACTAGCCTAAGCTAAGACCCCCGTAGGCATTTCGGGGATTCTGATCCTCGAGAATTCAACGAAAAGTTTTGTTTTCCTTAGTGGGTAAGTGACAAATTAGTATCAGAGCATGGTTACAACACTCGACCTGCATGGGCTCATGAACAAGTTGCGCAAAAGCTCCATTCAGAACACTCCTAAAAAGAGTAACCCCCCCCTGTCTTAACCTTCCTAATCAAAAGACGAATTTAAGAATGAAAAACCCCTATTGTGTGTGTGTACATGTGAAAATATGAATTATGTATTGGTTGTAAATAAATATAAATATTGACATAACAACTAGCATTTTTATTTTTTTTCCTTTTGCACACAAGCGTAAGATCAACCGCAGGGAAATTATCAACACATAGTATGGTGACTCACCATGAAGTGGGAGAAGGATCCCATAATAGATACGAAGAGTCTAATGAAAGGAGGGCAGTAAGGACCCCTCCAAGTCTAGCTGAGACTGTGAGGAGCCTCATGGTCGAATTACAAAGTTGTAAGGCTGACAATGAAAGGATGATGAAAGAACAAGAAAAGTAAACAGAAGTTAACGCAGTTTTACTACAGAGTTTATCCGATCTACAAAGACAAATGCAGCATGAACTTGAAACTTAGAAACATGGTCATATCAGTGGCCACACTGAGAGGAGCACCTCGAAAAATGTCCACCCCAGAGGTAAAGGACAAGCGTTGGATGATTCCTCTGAGAAGGAAGCTGGCGATTCAAAGGGCTATTCTAGCAGCAAAACCAATTCCTATCCCCGAAGAAAACAGAAGAAGCAAAAGTCTTCCAAAGGTCAAAAATTCGAAGAATTTAGAAAGGCCAAACCACCCTCCTTCGACAGTGAAATAAAGAAGGGAGAGGAAGCAGAGGCCTGGTTGCTTGGACTAAAGAAGTATTTCAGAGTCCATGAATTTTCAGAAAATATGAAGGCCCGAGTGGCCACCTTCAACTTGAACGAAAAGGCTTCCATTTGGTGGGAAGACCTTAAGAATGTGAAAGGGGTTCGCGAAGAGGACATGTCTTGGGAACGGTTTGAGAAATACTTCCGAAAGAAGTATATGTTGGAAAAATATTTCGACGAAAAGACTAAAGAGTTTTATGAACTCAAACTAGGACAACTCACTATAGAAGAATATGTCAACAAATTCCTCGATTTGTTGAGGTATGTACCCTATATAAAAGAGGAAAAGGCAAAGGTGCAACGCTTCATCAGTGGACTACGTAAGGACTATCAGAACAGAATTGAATTTGATGAGCCAAAGACTCTAGAAGACACTATTCGAAAGGCAACCTATTGTCATGAACAGTTTGGGCATCGAGCAGAACCTCGTGAAGGATGGAAACAGAAGAATAGTTCAAGATTTCAGAAAAGGGGAATTAAATCCCCAGGATTGAAGAACTACAAGAAGAGCCCAAGAATGAACTTTCCAGCCCGGAGTATGCACCAACAGAATTTTCCCTCCTTGAGCGGAAATAAAACTTCTGGACCCATATCAGTGAAGACTGATAACCTAAAGAGAGAACCTCTGAAATGTTGGGGTTGCGGAGAAGAACATCTCCTGAGAGACTACCCACACCGACAACAGAATAGTCAGAGAATTATAACATACAGGAAGCTACTACCATCAATGATGTGGCCAGGAGTGTGCCACAAATTTATGCAGCCCTTGATAATAACCAAGCTGACCATCAAGCTTCAGTAGTGGAAATAGAAGGTATGATTTCCAACCATCTAGTGTCTGTTTTAATTGACCCTGATTCAAATTTGAGTTATATAGCCCCTAAAGTTGTTGACAAGTGTAAACTACAACCACAAAAACATACCAAGCCATGGTTGGTACAGCTA
>SNQJ01S0001986.1:219175-229345 GCA_010110895.2 Picea sitchensis | reverse complement strand
GATGTTATGTTGTCTTCATCATTCATCTTCATGTTACGGAGCTCATTCTTCAGACTCATAACTTGTCCAATGTTTCTGACTGAGAAGAGATTTGTTAGGGCATCGTACATCTTCTTCAATGAGTCAAGATGGGAGACGTAGGGTATCAAGTGGTCTTTTATAGATTCCACTATGATAATCATGGCATTGATGCCAACATCTTTGAATTTCTTCATAGCTGCAATGTTCTGCGGTTCCCTCTCTTTTTCTTCTTCAAACTCTGTCTTTACGATCTTTCCTTTCACGATATCCAGCACTTTATTCTTGGCAAGGATGAGGTCAATCCTTGTCTTCCATGCTCTGAAGTTAGAGGCTCCATCTAAATTGTTCTCAGACTTCAGAGAGTTAGTCGTGGCTTGCTTGACTTGGTCAAACCCTAGATTTGACCAGAAATTCAAACTTCACGTCTTGGCTTGCTGAGAGTATCAAGAGATGCGCTAGGCTAGGGTGCATTGATCTGTCCGAAGATTAGTTCAATCTCTTGACTTAAGGTGCCTCAACAAGAGGATTAGGGTTTTTGCAACTGCTCCTGCTAGTAACCCTAGCGGTAGTGTCTTGGAAGATGCTTCTCCTAGTAACCCTAGTGGCAATTCCTCAGTGAGCTCAATATCCTAGCAGCTATGTTTTCCTTCCAGCGTTTAGAATGAATGAAGGAGGCGTGGGCCCATAACTTGTTAGAATATAGAAGATTGTGCTCATTTTACCATTGACAATACCCTCGTCATCCAACCATAGGCTGAAGCCACCCTCCGAGCACCTTAACCTTGATTGAGAATTTCTCCAGAAGCAAACCCTAGGCTAGATAGCCAAACAAGGCGTAGTGCATCTTCCTCCAAGGATAGTGCACCAACAATAATTGATAAGATAGTCCAAACCCTAGCTAAGAGATAGTCCAAGCCAACACTGAACACTGATTGCTATAGCATCTGCACCTGCAGCTCTCCTCCACACGTGCGCACCAAACTGGGAACTGCAATGCGCACCAGTTTCTCTCTGCAATTCTGAGATGTGTCAAATGAGAACTGGCACCCTGTATTTATAATGGTTCTGCCAGATTTGTTGGGGCCGACTTCTCCTTCTGGGTACATGTCTGTTCAGTATATTATTATTATTTCTAGTCAACTTCTTCTCTTGGAGGCTAATAACCTAATATAAATTATCTTCTTGAGCCGACAAGACTTCTAGGGTTATTATCCAACTCAGTAGGGTTTTCTCTTGCTTTCCAGAGTCTTCTATTCTCGTCAGATTTACATGTGGAGGTAAATACCTCCCGCAGCTACCATAATATTAACAGCCACAACGGGAAACCAACCCAGGCTACCATAATCCAGTCTAAAAACTTCATCAAAATAAATAAAAAAAGTCTGAGCATAGTGAGGTGAGCTCCTACTCTGAGAGACAAGGTCTGGGCAGGTCCTACGCTAGTCTAGGTTGATGGGGTGCTCTGCGTGCCCTTTCTGGTGTGTCACGTCCTCCTCCCTCTATTCCACCAGACGTAGCTTTCTGATGCAAGCTGGGGTTCCATTACTATCGGCTGGAGTGATATCTATATGGTGGACATAGCGTAGATAGAGATGAAATTGCCATGCCATCCGCTCCAGTTTCTCATGTTGTCTTTTCTGGTCCTCCACCAGCCTTTTTACCCCCATCTCCAGGTTGTTGAGGTGGTTGAGAATTCATGTGCGCTCTTTCTTTTTCTCTTTGGTTTCTGTCCTGTTGGTCTCCCCCCGGTTCACACACATCTTACCTATCAGCATTTTGGTTCTCCAAGCTTCCTCCACCATCCTGTGGAAAAGGTTATCCTCAATTGTGTGGTTTTGGGGTCATGTATCCTCCATGCTTCCTGTGTTAGTGTTGACCAGGCTTTTCCCTTGTGGGCGTTGTTAATTTCGCCCTCCCATCTTTCAATGATCCTCTTCCCATTGGTGTTTACCTTCGTGAGGAAGGTGCTCCTTGCGTCCCTGGCCGCCTATTCAATTCTTGTCATTCGGAAAGCGCTCTATGGAGGTTCCTTTCCCTAGGGGCCTCTCTTGTTGTTGGTTTTCTTCATGTGCATCATCTTAACTTGTAGGTGGTGGTTCTTACGTTGGGTTCTTTCCCTATTTCACTGCACCTCCTTCCGGTAATTAAGGTGGCCCCTATAATTGTGATGCCTATTTCTGTGATATGTTCTGGTGTCCCAGCCTTTATGGAGCCAACATGGTTGCAGTCTCGTCCTTGCAATCATGATCTTCTCATCAAGGTGGTCCTACCAGTCAAAAGACTCTGTTTCAGAGTGTGTGCATTTGATGACCCTGTCGTTATCCATGCGCCAATGCTCTGCCTTGCTCATTGTACGCCATCCCTTTCCCAATCCGATCTCGGTACTTAGGTGAAATGTGTTCCTACTTGTCCCTAGTGAGACATGTCGTCCATCATCCTTTGTTGCCTGCAAGTTAGGTCCATCATCCTTTGCCTCCTGCGATTTATCTCTTCTGCTTTCCAATGGGTAACTTTTGTACTTATTTTTATTGATGGGGTTGTGGTGTTGTACCTTCGCTTGATGTGTTATCTACGTTTGCATTTGCAACCTTATTTGATCGGTGGGCCATCAGATTCTGTCTGGGACCTACGTGTCCTACAGTGTCTGTTGTGCATCCAATCTTGCCGTAATCTTCCGTACTACTCCTATTATCCCAGTATTTTGCCGCAAGTTGGGTGCAATCTGCTCGGAATTGACCTTGTGGGATGTTGCTCTAGATTGTGTCCAGTTTTGGACCTTCGTTCTCGACCCCCTTGTTTTTTATTCCTAGTCCACTGGTCCATTTGCTAACCTCCTCACCCAGCGCAACTCCACATTGATCCTTGTCTGCAAGTGCTCCTGAATTTTTTTCAGTAGGTAGGCCAATCGCCAGTGCCTCTGAATCTTGCCTATTCTGGTACCGTTTTGGAGTTTTCTCACTGTGTTGATGACTAGCACGGAGTCTCCTTCTACTATGGTGTTCGGCATCCCCTCCTAGTTGAGAATATCCAGACCTGTCTTCAGGGCCCCGAATTCTGCGGCGTTATTGGTGGATTTGCCCAGGCTCCCCGCGTATAGTCATATGATGTTCCCTTTACTGTCCCTGATTACTCTTCCCAAACCTGTTCTTCCTAGGTTGCCTTTCTCTGCCCCATCAAAATTCAACTTGAGAGAGCCTAGAGGTGGTGGTTTCCAGTTGCGCTCACCTACTTGGAGTTGTGGTTGTTGTCTGTTTGGATTGGGGTTGTGCCCACTGGTTAGTTGGAAAACCTCTAGGACTCTGGAATCCTGATCAGTGGGTTGCGTGCTACCATCCTGGCAGTTGCGACTCATCACCGTCTCACGTATCATGGAGGTTATTGTTTCCTTGATCTTCCCTTTTGGCCAGCTTTGGTTTCTGAAAATGCACCTATTCCTTTCCTTCCATGTCGACCATATGATCATTCCTGGGGTGAGGGTCCAATAGAGGTTCACCTCTGCTTGGTCGTTGTAGTTTTCTCTCCAGAGCTTGATTGTTGCGGCTATATTACCACGGATCTTGTCTGACTGACAGAAGATACTTGTTTCCCAGTCCCACAGTTCTGCAGTGTAAGCGCATTCATCGAGGAGATGGTTGGTTGTTTCTTCTTGAGTTTGACATAGTTGACATCTTAACGGACCAGTGAAACCTCTTTTCCTTAGGTTATCCCAAGTTAGGATGTAGTTGTGTAATGTTAGCCACTAGAAGATCTTAATCTTTGGCCATTGGGGGTTGTTCCAGAGCTTATCCCAGTGTTGTGCTAGGTCGTCTTGGTCTGGGTCCACCATATAGTGTCAGACTTCTTTTAGGTTGAATTCCCCTCCATCCTTTTTGCCCCACCTCAACTGGTCTTCTCCTTCCGTTACTGTTATTTTCCATCTGCCCAGTTCCTCCTCCACCTCTTTTATTGTTGTTGTGGGTATCTCATTGTTCTGAGGAATAATATTGTCCCAGGTTTTCCATTTGTTGCGGTCCGTTCCCTACTGCTAGTATCGATAGACATTGTTTTTTCCTTGCGTGATGAGGTCCTATTGGAGTATCCCTCTATCCAGGTTTTCCATCCTTGGTTCCTATTGCCAAGCGTCCTCCCAGAATCTGGTTGTTCTGCCATTCTTGATTTCCCAAAAGTTGTGTGTTTGAATCCATGCTTTGTTGCGCCATGCTAGGTTCCAGATGGTTGAGCCTTCCCTAGTTCCTCCAAAGCGGATTATGTCCTAGTCGCGGGTGTCTGGTGCGTACTTTTCCTTCCATAGGTTTACCCAAGGTGTTGTAGTTTCTTTGACCCAACACCACCATAGTTTCGCCCCATATGCATTGTTGGTCATTTGTGGATCTTGCAGCCCCAAGCCTCCTTTTCTTTTTGGCCTGCAGACTTTCTCCCATGCCACCAGGGCCCATTTTTTCTTTGTTTCCACACCTCGCCACAGGAAATCCCTCTAGATGGATCTGATTTTCTGTAGGATCCCCTGTGGAGTGGGGAAGACTGACATCATATAGGTTGGGATAGCTTGTAAGACAGTCTTAGTTAGGATCAGTCTGCCAACTAGATTAAGGGATCTATACATCCAGTTTTTTACCCGCTCATGTAACCTATTTATTACTCCTTCCCAAGTTGACAACTTATATACTTTGTCTATCAAAGAAACCCACAAATACTTGGTTGGGAGTGGTTTATGTTCAAAGCCTAGAATGTTGGTCAAATTCCTTTGGATAGCTGGGTTGGTATTAAAGAAAAAGATCATCGACTTGGAGTGGTTAATCTCAGTGCCCGAGGCTTCTCCAAAATCTTCTAGGATGCATTTGTAGGCTTTGGCTTCTTTGACCGTGGGTATGTCGTGGAGGAGTGTATCATCTACAAACTGTTGGTGGGTTGAAGTAGGGCAATTTTCGAAGGGGTTGAGCCTTGTTATTTCGCCAGTTGTTGTTGCGCTCTTTATGCTCCTACCGAGGCCTTCCATCATCAGAATGAACATGAAGGGGGACAACGGGTCACCTTGTCTGATCCCTCTCATGGGCCAGAAAGGTTTGGTCGGGGCTCCATTGATTAGTAGCGAGTAGCTTTTTGTGGATACTAGGCTGGCAATCCAACTGATCCAGTGTTGGGTGAAACCAAAGAATTCCAAAGTCTTGATCATGTAATGCCAGCTAATTTTATCATAGGCTTTTGCTAGATCCAGTTGTAGTAACATTCCCCTCCTCTTCTAAAGTTTTAAGGTGTGAATGATCTCATGGGCCTGGATGATATTGTCCATTATTTGTCTACATTCCACGAAGCCTTCCTGTTCTTGCGAGATCAGTGAAGGTAGGAGGGGTTTCAATCTATTTTCTATGACTTTGGAGATAATCTTGTAGATCATGTTACAAAGTGCTATGGGTATGTACCGGTCCGGGGTTTTGGCTTCATTTTCTTTAGGGATTAGGGTGATCATGGTTGTGTTTAGCACTTTAAGGATGGAGGCAGACCTTTTAGAGTCCTCTACTACTTTATAGATGTCATATTTGACAATTTCCCAGTAGGATTTGAAGAACTCCACAGTAAAGCTATCTGGACCTGGTGCTTTCCCACTGGGCATTTCCTGGAGAGCTTGATCAACTTCTTTCGTGGCAATAGGTTTGTTCAAGAAGATGTTTTGTTCCTCAGTAACCAGGCGTGGAATATGATGGGTTATCTTCTGGATGGCCTCCAATCTGTCTTGATGAGGCTCTTGGGATATCCCATGGAAGTGGTTGACCAAAGCGCTTTTGATCTCCTGGTGTGACTCGCACTCAATTCCATCTTGGTCCTTGATCTTCAGTATTTTGTTATGGGCTCTTCTAGCCATGGTTGTTCTGTGGAAGAACTTGGTGTTCCACTCTCCTTCCTTTAGCCATCAGATGCGAGACTTTTGACGCCATAGTGTTTCCTCCTGCTGGCATTGTGCCTCCCATTCTTGTGTCATTTGGAGCTCTTCCTTTTTCCGATCCTCCGTATAGCCTTCCCGTACGCAAGTTTCTTGGAGTTTTTTCATTTTTTCTTCGATGTCGGTTTTCTTTGTGTTTATATTCCCAAAGATATCCTTGTTCCATTCCTTGAGTTTTTTTCTGATGTATTTAGGTTTCTTGTGTAGTTTGAACATCCTAGTCCCTTGCTCTCGTTGCTCCTCTCGCCACCATTGTTTGATTTTTTCCTTGAAAGTCGAGTGATCAATCCATAATTTCTCAAATCTGAAGGATTTTTTCTTAGGTGTTGTTCGGAACCCTGCTTCCAGTTGTACTAGCCAGTGATCAGATCCACCCCAAGGGAGGATGTTGCAGTCTAAGGTTAGCCCCTGCATGATGATTGACTCCGATATAAGGAATCGGTCAAGTCTTGTAGCTACCTGAAACCGGTTCATCCATTTATTGGTCCAGGTGAACTGGCCATTCTTGGTTTGGAGGTCTACCATCTCTGCTCCGTCTATAAAATTTGAAAACTCCTCCGAATCCCGATCCAATCTTCTTGTACCACCCTTCTTTTCCGCAAGGGAGGTGATAATGTTGAATTCCCCTGCCAGTATCCAGTGGAGGTTGGTGGCTCGACCTTTTATATCTTCTAGATCTCAAATCATTCCTTTCTTTTCCTCTGGCCCATGGGGCCCATACACATTTGTGCATAGAATCTCCTCAGTATTTCCTATGATTTGCATGCGTATCGTTAGGGTGTACCTGGTTGCCTCGGCTGCTATTAAATTTAGGATTTCTGGGTTCCACGGAGTGAGTATGCTGCATGAATTTTGGTGGTTTTCGATGGCTACCATCATGTACTTGTGCCAGTGTTTTTTACTAATTGCCTCCCTTATGTCTGTAGTACATTTCATCTCTTGAATAAAACAGAGATTTGGTTGCTCCTGCTTTAGTTTATTCCTAAGGATTCTTTGTTTTCTTGGGCTGTTTAGGCCTCTTATATTCCAAGTTATAACCTTCATTTTTAAACATGTGGGGGAGAGTGGGGAAAGAGTTTCTTGATCTTACCCAAGTTTATCAGTAGTGCTCCCAGCTCCTGTAGTGCTACGTTGTTTGATTTCATGTCTTTTTTACTTCTCATCTGTTTGGGTGATGGCTGCGATTGTCTCTCACCGGCTTTCACTCCTAGGTGTCCTATCTCCTCGTGTGTGTGTTTTTGTCCTCTGGCTTTACTTCCTCCCGTAGGAGGAACAGGTATTGGATGCAATCGAGTTGCTCTGTTGGTACACTGTCGACTCCTTGCCTTTTCCATTGTTCTAATATGTGTGGAAGGTCTATCCCTTCAATTTCTACCAAGTCTCTGAGATTGAGATCTTCTGTAGCTACTTTGCTCAGGGTTATCTCTGCATCCCCCTCTGCATCTTGCATGGCAGTGTTGTCCTCTTTTGTTTTTCCGTCCATCGGGGTTGCGCAACTCCCCTGAGTTGTTGTAATGTTTGGTTGTTGGGTGGGCTCTTTTGTAGCTTGGTCCTTGACTTCTGGAACTTTTGTCGAGTCCTTTTCTTCTGTTGTCCCTTTGTTTGTTTGGTCCATTCCTTCCATTGTATTCTGGGTCTCCTAGGTATTTCCTGCTGAGGTTTTATTTTTATTTTTATTTTTATTTTCTTTGTTCCTGGGGTTCGAGGTTATAAACCCTTCCTCGTCTTGCTGTGTTTTGGGATTTACCGCTTCCTGTCTTTTGTTTAGAGGGCACTCTCTGATCAAGTGTCCATGCTCATGGAATCGTCTGCATCTAAAGGGGATCTATTCATAATCTATGTTTTGGATCCATTCCTCATCCCTGAATTCCAGACTTATGGCTTCTGGGAGTGCTCCAGAAACGTCCATCTCTATACATATTCTTGCATATGATGTGTATCTTCCTTTTAGGGTGGCTTCTAAGGTCTTCACATATTTCCCCAATTTGTTTCCTATTGCCTCAAAGGTAGAGGGCAGCCAGTAGTCTAGGGTAAGGGAATAGAGTCTTAGCCATACTGGTACATTTTTGAACGTTTCTTTCTCTGGGGAAAAATTTTCTTTCCAGGGTTGCATGTAGAGTCCCGCTGAGGCGTGGAAGTATGGACCTCCCTCGAAGACTTTGTCCCTGTCCTCCAGGTTAATAAAAACTGTTGTGAAGAAACCCTTTGAGCCTAGGTGGAGTTCCACTTCTCCATTGGGCTTCCAGTGGTATTTAATCTAGTTGCGCGGAGTTCTTTCTGTGGGCCATAACCCCATGAATTTACATATGAGTGAATGCATCTTCATTTGATCCCTGTATATTTGCGTTTGTGGGTCTTCCAGTACCACCTTGGGTATTAATGTTGTTTTGGGTTTGCAGGGGTTGCGCTCCTCCATCCCGTTAACCTTCCCAATCTCGTGCTTTTCATTCTGAGTCTCCTTAGAACCTTCCTCCATGGTCTCATTTTTGTCCTAACTTCTTTCTTGATGCTTTCCTGGGTCTGATCCCAAGGTTCCTCTCGCTGGTGCCTTGAAAACTCCGCTTCTTGGCCCTTTTCCTCTATCCACCACTACTTGTTTGTATGAGGGGGTCCCCTTGCGCCCCCCCCCTCCCCACTGCTCATGCTTCTCTGTTGTGGCCCGACCTTCAAACCCTAGCTCTCTACAACTGTCGATTTTGTTCTCTCTCCCGCTTACCCTCTGCAACCATTATTATCCTTATCTAAATCTATATTCTGTGAATTTTTGCACTTTGTTCCTTTTCATCATTTGAAAAGTATGGCTCAAATTATTTCCATCCATTGGGCTTTGGTTTATGACATTTCTTCCATTTAGGATAAGCTCATGCTTAAGGACATGTATCTTGCAAATGTCTTTATTGTTAACATAATATCATGTGCCAAAATGTTGTATTATCATAATCCAATTATTATATTCATCTAGAGCCTTTCCTTTGAAGAATAAGTTTATCTAGTAAGAATTTGTTAAGGTTTAAGCTATTATTAGGTTACCTTTCTAGTTACCAGATAACAATAGCATAGACAGGATCACTGAGAGAAACACAATCACAAGAGTACACAAGCATTTATCCTGGGAAACCCTCAAGGGGAAGAAAACCCGGCAAAACTTCCTTAATATAGATAGCCAATACAATGCCAAGATAATGAACCAAACAACATAGAAATTCCTCTCCCAAGGATGCGCCTCTCTCTCTCTTCCTTCTTCCGGCAACTGGTAACTGCAACTTCCTTCAATACTTGCACACTAGATGAGTGAGTTGAGTGTGTGTCTAAATGAGGCATTGGCCTCTCTTATTTATACAATTCTGGCACGTGTGGAAGTGTCTCTTCACTGGCAGGGCCAACTTCTTCTTCTGGGTGGTTATAACCACCTTTAATATATTATGGGGCCGACTTCTTATTTAGCCTATTACAATTAGGATGCCTCCAGTTATCCAATTAATGATGATTACCCAGTTGATGATGTTGCCCAGTTGATGATGTTATCCAGTGGATGCTGCTACCTAGTTGATGTCAACATCTAGTGACCTGTCAAAAGATAAAGAATATCATTCGTGTTAAGAGGGAGTGTTAAAATATTGTGTAACTGCAAGGAATATTCTTATCCCCTTTTGTGGATATAGATAAAATATATTTATTATTGATTAGATCAATCCCCATTTGTGGATTGATCATGTCAGGTATTGTAAATGACCAAATCCCCTTTTGTGGATTGGTCAAACCCTAATTGTAATAGGCTAAATAAGAAGTCGGCCCCATAATATATTAAAGAGGCCCGAGAATATATTAAAGGTGGTTATAACCACCCAAAAGAAGAAGTCGGCCCTGCCAGTGAAGAGACACTTCCACACATGCCAGAATTGTATAAATAAGAGAGGCCACCGCCTCATTTAGACACACACTCAGCTCACTCATCTAGTGCGCAAGTATTGAAGGAAGCTGCAGTTACCAAATGCCGGAAGAAGGAAGAGAGAGAGGCGCATCCTTGGGAGAGGAATCTCTGTGTTGTTTGGTTCATTATCTTGGCATTGTACTGGCTATCTATATTAAGGAAGTTTTGTTGGGTTTTCTTCCCCTTGAGGGTTTCCCAGGATAAATGCTTGTGTACTCTTGTGATTGTGTTTCTCTCAGTGATCCTGTCTATGCTATTGTTATCTAGTAAATAGAAAGGT
>SNQJ01S0001986.1:181008-218802 GCA_010110895.2 Picea sitchensis | reverse complement strand
GTTGGGTTTTCTTCCCCTTGAGGGTTTCCCAGGATAAATGCTTGTGTACTCTTGTGATTGTGTTTCTCTCAGTGATCCTGTCTATGCTATTGTTATCTAGTAAATAGAAAGGTAACCTAATAATAGCTTAAACTTTAACAAAACTTACTAAGGTCAATCTCCACATGGATATGAACATATGTAAAATACCAAGTTTAGTTTGACCTATACTTGTTTTTAAATATTGGCCCAAGGTATTCCCTATGTCATAAAGAAATGATAAGTCCCAAAAATAGATTGGAAAATTATGGAAACATACACATACATGCATTTTGGTTACAAACAAATTAGATGGGTTAAATTTTGGAAACCATGGGGTAACAAAAAGTCTCGTTTTCCCCAAGAACTAGGGACCCTACTTGAAAACTTCATGATAATTAGCAAGAGTGTGAAATTGAACAATAAAAAAATATTTGGAAACAAGATATGCATGACAATCCTTTGTCCAATTCAAATAGAGTGAGTAATACAAATTTGATGTGAGAAGCCAAATTCCATTAAACCAATAGATCACCACATTGGATATGTAGTATGAAGAAGGTTAGAATCTATCTCCTCTATTACCTCTAGAACTAGAACCTCCTATGATTTATCCATGGTATAAACATTAGGAAAATGAGTTGACATGACTATAGAGAATTCAATATTCATTGCATCCTTAAAAGAGTGCATATGGATTAAGAGGTTACTCCATTATGAGTACCCTCCACTCCTCCACGCAATTACATAGGCATAACGAGGGTGGAATCTTTGCATATGCTATAATCACACAACAAAGAAAGGTCATTTAGTTGTGTACCCAAAAAAAGAATTTGTGTAGGGATCTTCTACATGCTCTCTAGCTTCTGCTTTATATCATCCACATAATTATTGTATGTCACCCACATTGATACTAAAGCCCTCTAAGAGCACTGCCTCCTCACCATTGTCATTGAGGGCATTCTTTTTATCAAACACTATTCGTGCAGACATTACAAGAAACACTTAAACTATGTGCATTTCATCAAACACTCACTACCATGGTAGTTATGGAAGCCACATAAAAACTTTTGCACTTTTCTTCAAACACTTGCCTTGCAACCTCTAGACTTTCACACTGCCTCCTCACCATTGTCATTGAGGGCATTCTTTTTATCAAACACTATTCGTGCAGACATTACAAGAAACACTTAAACTATGTGCATTTCATCAAACACTCACTACCATGGTAGTTATGGAAGCCACATAAAAACTTTTGCACTTTTCTTCAAACACTTGCCTTGCAACCTCTAGACTTTCACACTGAGGATACTTGTTACACAGAGGATCATCCTTTGTACACCCTCTAAAGCCAACATTATAAATAGGCATTGAAGGTCTTTCCATTGTAAAGACCAATAACACTCCAAATCATCTCACGAAAAATTATCATGTTATAGAGGTGGGTTCTAAGTGGCTTTGGTTTCTCACTTGAAATAACTTCCTATTTAGCTTGCACTAGCTCCCTCTTCAAACCTCCCAAATTGGTGTATGAGACCCCCTTGTTTGTGGGACAAGGGACCCCCTTCTGCCGAGAGATTTAACTGGTAAAGTCTACAAAGGTATACATACCCTACCCCCTCTGGATTTGAACTTGTGACCTCTTAAGAGAAAATATTTATTTCTTATAATAAGAAAAGATATATTTTAATATAAAAAATATTTATATCTTTAAATATTATAGATAATATATATATATATATATATATATATATATATATATATAATTTATTCTAAAATATATGAACACAAGTTTAGTTGAATGAAGCATTAGTTAGATTTAATTAAATATATTATTATTTTTTAGGTAGAATGTTCCCCTTGTTACCTTAGAACTCGCTCAGGTTCATGCAAGTAAATGGAAAGACTTTGGACATGGAGCTTTAAAATATATATAGCTGATGAGGCATTTTGTCATGACATGGAAAAGGGCAATGTTAAAATATTTTAAAATGAAAAACAGAAGAAATTTAGATAGAAGTGTTACCTGGAATATACTAAATTCAAATTGATAAGCAACAAAATTCAATAACGAAGTTGAAGTTTACAGTGGAACGTCCACTGCATTACCGAGTGAGCCTTAGATTAGATTTAGAGTTTAGATTTAGTGTAGTTGTCCAGTGAGTTTTAGTTTGAATTCAGTGAGTTTTAGTTTGAATTTAGTGTAGTTAGTTGTTTTTTAATTAATAAACAAGTAAATTAAAAAAATGGTTTTTGTTTAAATTTGGTGATATAAATTTGCATGAAATCACAATTTATTTTTTGTTGTTTAAATTGTATTTCTAAATCTTGAAATAGATTTTGCTTGCTGAAAAACTCATGGATCACTAAGATTAAACAGAATTAACTACTCAAATCTGGAGATTCACAATTTCTCACCAAATTTCAAACAAAATTGAACTCACCTGAAAATACTAAAACATAAAACAATTAGGAACAGTAAATGGATAAACATAAAATTTTCAATCAATTTATTTTTTTAATTTGGACAAAATAGCTATTTTATGTTGTTTAAATTGCATTTCTGAATACATAAATGGATTCAGCCTAATAAAAAAACCCAAGAACACTTGGATTATACAAACTTAACCACTCAAATCTGCAAATCCAACCATTCATCACCGGATTTCAAGCAAAATCAAACTGAAAAAACCACTGTTTTACAATGAAAAGGTAAAACGTTTACACTACTGCAAAAAATAATTTTATCATTTTAACACTGCAATTATAAATACTATACGTCACCGACATTGATCCATTGTAAAGCGGGCCAAATCTGGTTTGGATTCCGTGCACCAACTGACAGCTATAAAAATAAATAATATCGTAATCTCAACCCAACGCATTACTGTTGTAAATTGTAATTCTCCTGTAACTGCATTGTCAATTGTCATGTCTACTGAGAATAGCAGACTGCAATAAATAAATATTCTGGTTTCACCAACGCCGTAATAACTGCGACAACCGGAGAAAAAGCCAAAAAAGGAGAACATTTGGGACAAAATCGTAACAGAGAATTCAATTTATTGGCAGCTTAATCCAATGATAGAACTGTTGATACGTGAATTCTTATGGGTGGAGCAGAGCAATGGATAATCAGTATGCCTATGAAACAATAGCTTTAAATATCCAGGAAGAAAACCATATTAACACGCCAAACTATCCGGGCCTTTGAAATTACAACTACCAACAAAATCCGCAGGTGGCACGGATGCCTGGGGCGTCTGAGAAACGATCCAAGGCCTTACAGTACAAGAATTTTACAGAAACAGACTGTTCAAAAAGCAAAATTGATACAATCCTCAAGCTCCTGGTTATCAATATCTGATCACAATGATATCAATTCCAAGTGAAATAATGGATAATTACAACAGAATACAGGATGGACGAAAACCATTATGTTTGTTTATGCAGTCGAAGGCTGTCTCATCTCCAATCCGTAAGACCTTTTCAGATTCAAAGCCATGGGAGGCGCCACAGAACGCCGCTTCCACAGATTGATCTCACACGGCTGCCCATCGGTCGTTGCGGGTTTGGGCAGTGGCTGGCTTAACAGAGGACCCGAATGAGAAATTAGCACCGGCGATTTCTTCTTACTTCTATCTTCATTCCTAGGGTTTTCCACCTCCCGCTCATCCGATGCAGATCGCTTTTCATCGCCGCTGTCTTCAGATTTGTTCGTTGGAGAACACGTAGAATCGCGCCGGAGTGAATCTTGGAATACGTTTGCCAGTGAACCGCCCGTGTCACGCCCACACGAAAATCGTTTTAACTGGCCCAGGCTAGGAGCAACAGCCTCCCCTGTAGATTCAGAATCGGATACAGACTGTTCGGGCTTCTTGTTGTCGCGGGAGATGAAGAAAAATTTCTTGAGCTGCGACGTCTTGGCCCCGCGCGGAGAACAACGCTCCGATCCAATCTCCTTTGGCCGATCCCCGCTTTGATCCTTGACCTTCGCTTTGACCTTGGAGTGGCACTTTTTCTTCCTCAACTTCACCTGCCCAATGCACGAAACCTTGGGAGACGTCGGCTCCTGGGATTCAAACCCGCTGTCTTTCTTCTTCCCCCGGACCTCCTGGGGGATTATAGAAATCATCGGCCCAGAATAGCCCCGCGAAGAAAAACTGTTTCTGCCTCTGATACAGTAATCGCCCGGCCTGTTGATGTCTCTGCCAGGGCTGATGGGCGCGATGGGATATGCAGAAAGCAGAGCAGCCGCTCTTGGGAGGCAGGCCATCATCGCCTTTGATGCACGGCTCCTCGGATTCGTCGACGGGGAACCAATAATCTCTCCAGAATTCCATTGCCCTTGCGAGTGTTGTTCTTCGTATTCTCTATCCAGATTATCAGCCTTCTTCTTTCTCTCGCGCTCTCCTCTCATTATTAAAGCCCTCGTCCTGTTTCTGAATCGGGGTAAAGCGCTTGAAAAAACCCTGAATTGCAGAGAGCGTTTTGCGAGCTGGGGGCGTACCTATTGTTTATCAGAACCCAGAGTTTGCTGTTTGATTTCTCTGCTCGCTCAATAACTGCAGCTGGCAATCTGCCTGCGTGTGGATCTTGAAGTTATAGGACTTGAAGAGGCAAGCATTTATTAATTTGTAAGACTGGGCTTGGTCAATATTAGTATACGGACCAACAATGAACCGGCGCAAATATTACTGCGCCATTTTATCTCGGGATCTGGGCGCTTGGGTTTGGTCTAAAATTCTTGAATGTTCATTGTTAAGCCATGTGCCGTTGAAATTGAAAGTATTAAATAAGTGGCCGTTGAGTCTCTAAATCATTGTCCCATTTTGGTTCTATCTTCACAATCATTTTTGAAAGGAGTGGGTTGAGTTAATTTGTTTGGTAGGTTTTTCGGCGGTTCGTTTTTAAATTTTTGGGGTTAAAATTTTGATCAATTTTCTGAGCATTTGGGTTGGTTTAAAATGGGGTAAAATCCATGAGATAAGGTTTTAAAATG
Organism: Picea sitchensis; assembly: GCA_010110895.2. Taxonomy (NCBI): domain Eukaryota; kingdom Viridiplantae; phylum Streptophyta; class Pinopsida; order Pinales; family Pinaceae; genus Picea; species Picea sitchensis. The sequence goes on along the minus strand of SNQJ01S0001986.1, from coordinate 213,782 downwards.
ACCAATCCAAAACTATGATCAATTTTCTGAGCATCTGGATTAGTTTAAAATGAAACAAAACTCATAAAATAAAGTTTTAAAATGCATGGAACTTTAATCCATGCGAAATTCAAACTACCCTGAAAATTTGATCAAATTTAGGTCATTTTTTTACTTGAAAAATGAAACTCTGAAAGAAAAATTGACCTTGGCCCCTAATTAGCTTACTCCTTTTCGAACTCTAAGGATCGTTCAGTGGCTGTGAGGAGTTCACGGACTCACGCTTCTACATTATATATGTAATAAATTTATGTCAGCGTGACGTGGCTGATTGTTTTATCTAAGGCCACGTTATATATAAAGTTTTGTGAGACGATATTTTTTTGGTTTGTATTTCCCACGCCTTATTGATATAGCCATCACAAGAGAATGATATATGTAAATAAAATATCATAGTTACAATGGTTGATATGTTTGAGTTCGTCCACTACAGGATTTGTCGTTTCCGTGTGTGGACTCACTATGATGTTTATGGGAGCTTGACTTATCAGGCCTTGAAATCATTTATGAATAACGTCATAACTTTGACTACTTCCAAGGAGTGGACATATAATTTATTAAAAAGGTTTATGGTTTGTTAATTGAACTTGTTATTAAAATAACAATTAATTGTTTGGAATATCTTTTTGTAAAATGAAAAAGATGGCTTAATTTAATATAGTATAGTGGAAAATTTTATTATAACTGAGTTGTTTTTATCGGCTTATCACCACGTCACACTGAAATAATCAGGGGTTATTAAAGTGTTTCTTTGTATGAAGAAGATTAACTATGTAAGTTGACTTATTATCATTTAATTGAAATAATTAGGGGTTATAAATTTGTTTTCTTGTATGAAGAAGATTATCTCTAAGCTAAATAAAAACAATTTTAAATCATATCAAAAAATTAAAAAAATATGATTTAATTCAAATATAATAATTTTATATTTATTTTATTTTTTTATTGTTTAAAGAAATATTCTACAACTCAATAAAAAACACTCTATAATTCAATATGACAAAGATGTGCATGTAACATAACATATTAAAATAATAATAAAACGATAAAATTAATAATAATAATAATAACCAAGTCCCCGAGATGTAGGATAGTCGGTGATGGAGTGTGTTGTTAAGCCACTCCGTGATGTTAAAGTCACTGGTTCGAAACCTGTGGGGACAAAAAATCCCACCATGTTAAGGGTTGGTGTGGCTTATTAACAAACAACAGGTCGCACAAATTAACAAACAAAAAAAAAAAATAATAATAACCAAACTCTATAATAATAATAATATAACACATTAAAATAATAATAATAATTTATGTAGGTTCCATCTCATATACCAATTTGGTGTATGGCTTGGCTGTGACCTTAAAAATAGATTATTATTATTATTATATATACTTTGAATGAATAACAATCAATTTAGATCCATCTTAATTTTGGATTTATCAAGGGTTAAGAGAGATCAGATCTCCCAAAGTGCAAATCTTTTTTTATTGCAAAACTTTAAAAAAAAAATTAAAAATTTGCAACTCAGATTTGATCCCTATCTATATTTGATAAATCCAAAATTAAAATAAATTTAAGTTAGTTTATTAATTTAATCACTATAAAAATAATATGTTTATATCATTAAATTTAAAATATAATATATAAAAAATAGAAGAAAGAATATTTTCGCCATAACCCTTATAACAAAAACAAACTCCTATAACTAAAAAGTGAAATGTTCTTCCAATAAATTTATTACGCTATAGAATTAAAGATGTATGTTAAAATTATAAGAAATATTGAAGCATCTTATAACAAGAAAAATGAAATGCTCTTCCAATAACTTTATTAGGATATAAAATTTAAAAAGTAACTTATAACTTATTAGGATATAAAGTTAAAAAACGTAAGTTAAAGTTATAAGAAAGATGACACTTGAGAAAGTTTGTATAAATTCAATATCAAAATATAAAAGATAATCGAGAATGATGATGGATTGTTTTTAATACTTAATCAATAAAGGTTAGAGAAGTACTTTCAATAATGAAATGTAAGTAATTTCTATAATGAAATGTAAGTAAATTATATGAACTTTCTTCATAATTCTTTTTTTTAAATAGATATTTTAAATAGATATTTTAAATAAATATTTTTAGAATATAAGATGGATATATTATATAGTGAAAGATTATCAATGTTTAAATTAAAATAATTTAAAGTAGTTGTATTTAAGTATGTTTTATCAAATTATTAAAAAGTTAAAATTTAACTTGAAAAAAACATATTTATGAATTAAGATTAGATTAATTAAGTAATAAGTTCTCCATGTAAGGTGACACAAAAGAGATGAGACTTCGGGTCGTTAATCAAAGCAAGTCACCACGCGTCATCCCAGTCAGCTGGCACTTCCACCTCCCACCAACACCCATCACCTCATGCCATGGGATATAACCCCCCTCCGCCACTTGTGTTGCATTCTTTATGGCTCATTGTCACTCCCTTGATCGCCTTAATCTAATGACGACTCATTGGTACCCGCCCCCACTTTGATTTATCCTTTGTACCTTGCACTTCATTGTGACTACACCTCTAGACATCATTATCTTTACGACCCTACTCTCAGCCCATTATGGCCTCGTCTTCCATTCATGGAAACAGAAAAACAGAGGCTTTATCACCCCAAGGCTCCCTCGAGCTCAATCTCGCCACACCCTTTTCCCCTTCCTCTCTTCTTGAAGGCACTCCCTCCTCACTCTCATGTTGGTCCCTCCACTCATTGCCTTTCCCTTTTCCCACTGCCTCATCTCTATCTTTTTGTTACAATGGCTAGGGGCGGCTCCTCTTATCGTGCTAGAGGAGGTTCCTCGCACCGAAACAGAGGTTGCTCTAGCTCTTGTCTCACCTCAGCTATTGAATATTTTTTTGAAGCTTAACAAGCTCATATTCCACCTGATATCAAGGTTGAAATTGATCTTGCTGAAGCCGGCATCCTTGTCCAGAGGCACTTCATCTCTGATGAGGAGGTGCTCCAATCCACCAGCTCATGGATTTCAGATACATGAAATACTAGGGCTTGAAAGTCAAAATATCTAAAAAAGTGGACATATATTGGCACTTAAAATTGTTGATGGGTCGATTTCTTGTTGAACGTCATGAAGCACACTTGGAGATACTATTGTAGCTCAATGATGTCCAGTTACAAGACAAACTAATTGAAAACAAGTTGAACCTAATGGTGGAGAGGATGGTTGGATTGTACTTGATGAACATGGACTTCCCCCCAACCCCGGGTGCCCGTTGCCAATGGTCATCCTATCACTTAGTTTTTAATGGTTTTTAGCTTGTTTAGTTTGTTGTTTACTATAGGAGATCCGGGTATCTCAACCCCACCTCACAACAGTCATCTAGAGATTAAAAAAATGTTATTTCTTTTATACAAATGACAGTCATAGGATTTAATATGTCCAGTCATATAGTTTTAAGAGACATGAATTCCACAAACTTATAAACAAGATGATGCATTGTTGTCGATTTGGTTTCCAAAGCAAGATGCCAGCAACAAGGTTTTTGTATAATTCTACGACAATATAAAGATTCAGGATAGTTTACAAAAAAAACTAAGCAACAAGTTGAGAATATAAGGATGTAATAATATAAAATAATATTGTGACGATAAAAAAAGGTGAAGAAGGCTAAATGTTCAACCATTTAGACCTTTCTTAATTTTCCTTAGTTAAAATTCGACTACGAATTCTTTGATAAAATTGCATTTTGGATTTATTGAGAATTGAAGGAGTTATACTCTTAGGCTATATTTTACATCATATTAAAAAGATAAATGGGAGATTGGAGGTATTGCTTCTATTATATGTGAGGATTTTATGTTTGCATTATTTCACATGTTGTTGATTATTGTAGGAAATCCTCATCAGTTGTTATGGAGGCCTTGTAATGGAGTATTTGCCATTTGGATGGTACAAGGTGAGGAAATAATACCTCTTATACTTTTTGTTGTTATGTTAAGCTTACATCTATTAAAGTAAGTTGTTGATAGAAGTAATGTGACATCACCTTCAAAACTATGTTTAAGAGTGGCACCTTTAGTGTTGGGTATGTGTTATATTCTTTGCACGACTAGCCCTAGTGTATGTTGCATTGCGTCGAGCGCACATGGGGGATTGAGGGGGGTTGCATGGGGGAGATAGCCCCCCTGTGCGGGGGTTCGGGGGAAGCACCCCCGAGATTTTTTTTTGCCTCGGGAAACATGTCACATTTTTGCCTCATTTTTTCGAGTCACCTCTATTTTCATGTCCATTGTTGGGCAGTTTTTCGGCACATGGTTTTTGTCGATGGTTTTCTATTTCTGGTTAAGGAATTAGGGTTGTTGACTAATCCAGGTCATTGGGTTAGGGTTTTGGATGCCACTGGGTCCTATATGTATATTGTATTGTAAACAATGTATGATTGTGAATGAATATAGAATATGTTGGTTTTCTCGGTTTGGGTTTCTAGGGGAAAAATCTTTGTTTAATGTGTGTATTTTGCATTGTATATTTTTTGTTCTTTTACTGAAAATTTGTTTGCAGTAAATATTGTACAAGGTTAAAATCTACATTTAGCTCTCCAACAATGATTTTCTATAGTAAAGTGAAGGTTGATTTGCGGCATGCATAAAAACTGTTATTTTCTTTAGATAGCACTCCCCCTCTTAGATCTATACTTGTTTGACTCCACTTTGCTAAATATTTGGTAAGCACTAGTCTTAGAGTTTCCATCACCTTATTTTTCTCAATCCATTCATCTTTTTGCTATAGCTACAACCACTTGATTTGTTAAGGCTTACTCTTCAAACATCACCTAGAGCCTCCACTCCATAGCCTTAGAAATCATACTTAAGGATACCTCCCTTATGTTGGACAAGATCCAACTTAAAGTGGGAGAAATATCTACAGAGGTGATAGTGGGTAGCCTTTCTGAGTTACACAAAGATACCACCTTGGTGCTGGGGACTTTACACTTTGGGAGTGTTATATTTTGTTGTAACATTGCTAAACTATGTTCAAATCCATCTTGTAACATGTTTTCCCTTAATGGTTGATCAAGGTTATCTTAATCAATGGTTACTAATGTCATTGGGCATTTGGCTAGTGTTATGACAACATGTGCCTAGTTTGAATCCCCATGGTGTTAGAGTCCTACCTTGACCCCCTTATGTATATAGATAAGTTTATATGTAATTAGGCCATTTCTATTAAAGAAGGCATATGTAGTCACAAATAGTATGAAAGAAATAATTGTAAGAATGATTACTAGAAGGTTTGGCCTACTAGAAAGTTCCTAGAATGTTTGATAGAAACTATATAATGAAGTAGAACCATGGTAATAGGATTTATTATGGAGCATATTGTGACTAGAGCTATTCTCATCTGGAGGTTGCCCCCTTAAAGAGGCAACTGAACATTCCTTTCATCAATAGAGGTATTGATATTTGCGGTATATTAGCTCTTCTGCAATTTCCTATTGATGTTATAATCTATCATTTCTTCTCTAAATATTGGGATATTAAATGTTATTTCTATTATGAATCTTATATTAAGTGTATTGGAAGTCCCCTAAGTTACCTGATATCAACTTTATATAATTTGATAAATTGTCTTGTTTCTATAGTGCACCAAGAAAACCACTCAAGAAGATTACTCTCTAGTACCTAGGTAATCGGGTAGTATGTCTAATTGTATGGTTGAGCCTCCTTAGTTGGTGCCTTGAGATAGTAGGATGAGTAATACTATTGGACCCTACACATATCTCAGAGAGTTATCGAACCTATCACTCCCTTTCCCTAAGGACCTTGGAAACCCTATCTTTCGCAGTTATTCCTACATAAATTGTCATAATGAGAATTTGGGAATTTTGTCCGTGCATTAATATTCAGGTAGGAGTACAAATCTTCCAAGAGTAGAAAAATAAAAGGTTTGGGTCCTACCTACACCCTTATTTGAGACCTATATCAATAGATTCCATGCATCTAGTAAGTCTTTTGGTGGACTTTCCACCCCACTACTAGACACCTATCTCAACAAATTTAGGATGTAGTGCTAATTGCATTGGTATCACTCTCTAGTGAAATTTTTTCTTGTGAACCCACATCTCTATGAATACCACTCGAGGCATATAAGTATCCACCAAAGTGTCCTTTCTGGAAACTCTATGTGATGAGTTGAAACACAAGATAGACTGCAACCAATCCTATGCTCAACAATATATTGATGTCATTTGTGATAAGCTAGCCAACCTAAAGTCACTACCTGACAAATTTCTGAACTCATGGTGATTCAAAATCAACTCCTTGATTCACAATCCTCAAGTTATCAATGGTTGGACTAGCCTTCCTAAAAGGAAGGGGTTGAATCATCCAATCCCATTGGGCATCACTCCACCCCACTTGTTTGTGATTAGACGAATCACATGTGGCACATAATTCATAAAGTTGATCTAAAAAATTGGATGTATCCAACTCCAAAGGATGGGACACTCAGTTGGAACATTGTTTTTCCTTGCACGACATTACAGATGACTTCATGGGTCTCTTAGATGTAATATTACTTTTCCCAAAGGAAAAAACATTACTTTAAGTGACCCTAAAGGATATGTCACTCATATGGAACACTACGTTTCCCTACATGGAATCGCATGGAACCATAAATGACTCGATGAAACTTCACATTGGTGTCTTATATTTGGATCTTGAACATTGGCAATGGTGGATATGCATAAGAATTCCCATAGGGTTATATTTCTTGGACATCATTTGTCTCAAACCTCTATGATTTTTTTTAAATAGACACGCATTATTTGGGATGACTCAGCAAGCTTAAACAATTTGGTATAGTTGAATATTTCATATCTTCTTTTGAGAAACTGTCCATCCACACTAAAGGAATGTCCGATGATTTTTATAGGGAACACTTTATTAGTGATCTGAAAGAAGAGATACGTGCATAAGTCTTAATAGATCTTCCTACTACTTGGTTGGAAGCCTCTCAAAGGGGGGATCCCAAAAGGTGGTGAATTTTCAAATTAAAAAGATCCCATTTATTCCCCATCCCTATCATGCTATTTCCTCCCTACTAATCTCTCTCCATCCTCTCCACCTCTTAAGATCTACAAGTTAACCCTATGTGAAATTGTAGAGAACCAACTTAAAGGTATCTACTACAACTGTTATGAGAAATATTTTCCTGGGCATAAATGTAAGGAGAAAAAGCTCTTAATGGCCATTTTAGAGGATATTTTAGATGATGAAGTTGAATCCATACCTACAAAGGCTCTTCATTCATTCATTGAATAAATTCCCTCATCTTATCTATGGGACGTGGAACCACAAATCTCCCTGCATGCCTTGATTGGTATTTTTTCTCCTCAAAACTTGAAATTTATTGGCTATATCAAACATCACTAAGTCATTATCTTGATTGATAGTGGCAACACCCATAACTTCATTCATCATCGTCCATCCCAACAGACCCAATACTAAAACCATATTATGAACCACTTACAAATCATGACTACTAATGGAGGTTCTACGAAATGTGGTGGTCATTGTGAAAATGTGAGACTTCAAAAGGGTGATTATTCCCTGAAAACCCACATGTTTTCTATTGAAATGGGTGTCTTTGACATTATCTTAGGTGATAAATGGTTATGTACATTAGGCCGCATCACCAATGATTTTTGTGAGTTATATATGAGTTTCTATTAGAAGCAACACTTTTAAAGGAATTATAGTCGAATTTTCTAAGATCATCAACTCCCACCATATGGAAAAACTTATTTAAAATGACTATTCAGGCATTGTGACTCAATTCCATGAAATTCAAGCCTTTGGGACACCTTCTCAACCCATTCATTGTGAAATGTAGTTAGTCTTGGCCAAACACCAATCCATCTTAAAATATCCTCAAGGACTACCACCCTCATGAGGTGAGAATGATCATTATATTCCACTCATAGCTGATAGACTCCCACCTAATGTATGCATGCATCACCATCCATTTTCGTCAAAAAATAAAATAGAAAATTTATTCTAGGATTTGTTCACCACTGGTGTCATTCGCCCTAGTACCAACCCTTATTTGCCACTGATCATCATGGTCCTGAAGAAAGAAGGCACTTGGTGCATGTGTCCTGAATTATGTTCACTAAACAATTTGATAGTCAAGGATAAATTTCCCATTCCAAACATTGATTACCTTTTGGATGAACTCGAGGGTGATCAATTCTTCACCAAACTCAATCTCTACTTAGACTATCACCAAATTTGCATGAAAGAAGTGGATATTTTGAAAATTATTGTTCACACTCATGAAGGAAATTATGAGTTCTTGATGATGCCCTTTGTCCCTTCTAATGCACCTTCCACATTTTTTCCTTGTCTTTTTTTATGTCATCTTGATCTATAGTAAAACTTGGCAAACCCATGTCACCCATGTGGATCACATTTTACAACTACTTGTTGATCATCAACTCTTTCTTAAGAGATCCAAATGTATTGTTGATGTCTATAAAGTGGAATATTTGGGCCATATTGTTAGTCGTGATGATGTGCATGTGGATCCAAAGAAGCTTGAAGCGATGAAGGACTGACCTCACCCAAAAACTCTTAAAGGTTTAAGAGGTTTTCTTGGTCCCATTATTTATTGATGTATAAACTGTCATGGATATTCCACTAGAACAGTTTGTCACAACAGATCTAATAAAATATTGAAATCTTTACCATGAGGATTAATTTCCTTTAGATCTGATATTATTTTATTACTGGTTTTTTTCTTAAAAATGTATGAGATAGATAAAATGAAAAAAAATAGAGAACATAAATAAATACTCACACACCATCCATAAATAAACACAAGATATAACCTGGGAAACCCAATACAGGAGAAAACCAAACTAGAAGTTGAGGTCGTTTTGCTCTCTTTTCTTCAAATGCAAGTACAAACAAAGAGGCACTCTCTATGGAGTTTCCTTTGACAATGTGTCTTGTATGGATGCTACAAAATCTCTCCTCCTTTTTTATTCTTTAAAAATACCACTCCTAGGTTCTCTACTCAACTATGGAACTAATACAATGCTAAAGAATGAAACCCCTTCTCCTCCTAGAAACCTGATATTTAACATATCCTGATAGTCATCTAGGGGTAGGTATTTGAATTCCTCAACTCTCAATTGTGATAAGGTTTTGGACCTTATAGAATCTTATTGAAAGTCCTTACATGACTAGCCTCATATGTGTTAGTAACGGGGGTTGATGTGGCATCCTCTCACACCATGGTGGTCAACATGGTAGGCCAACTTGCATGAGGCATAACTTTCTCATACAAACTCTGATTGAGGAATTTGACACACTATTGGAAAGTTCTCAAAGTGTAGAAAATGGAATCTTGCTCCGGATTAAGTGGTTGGTAAAAAAAAAAGGTCGTTTGATGCCTCAATTGGCTTTGGATTATTTTAGACGGTTTTTTACCTAAATTTTCCAAATTGGGATTTGCCACTAAAATGACCCTACAAGTTGATTCCTCTAGTTCGTTTCCACTCTGAAAGCATCAAAATAGATGAAAAATAATATAATGATCCAATCTGGATCAGTTATTACAAAAATTTTGTAAGGAACTATGGTAATATTGTAGCTCCCCTCACAATGTTTCTAAAATAATTTTCTTATAGTTGGAATGATGTCATAAAATAGGCCTTTCAGGACTTGAAGAATGCTATGTGTACAAAACCAATACTTTCTCTACCTAACTTAACTAAAACCTTTTTCCTATAATGTGATGACTCATGCAAAGGCATTGAAGTAATAATCATGCACGAGGGACGACCATTGGCTTTTACCAACAAACAAATTTGTGATAGGAACTTGGAAAAATCCACATATGAAAAGGAGATGATGTCTATATTACATGTTTTGGATATTTTGTGTCCATACCTACCTGGGAAACATTTCCAAATTACAATCAATCATGGTAGCTTGAAATACTTCATGGAGAAAAGGATTTATTCCCCATAGCAACAAAAATTGATCACCGGAATGCTAGGGTATGACTATGAGATCATTTATAAGAAGGGAAAGAAGAATGTGGTAGAGAATTCTCTCTCTCGGTAGCATGAATATGAAGGATCCCACTTTTCAATATCTTTCATAGTAGTATATTTTTTGAATGATGTATCCAAAGAATGACTAATAGATCTCATGATTACTAACTTTATCCAACAACTTCAAATGGAACCCCATTTATATTAGGGCTACACTTGGAAAAATGATATAAGTTCCTCTATAGATGATTTTTTTATTTGACCAAGCAGTCAAGATTTAAGTCACGGGGGTTATCTAAACTACATTCCTCTCCCACAATAGGTTATTTTGGGTCTCATAAAAAATGTGAAAGGATCAAACATTCATTTTTATAGGAAGGCATGAAGAAGGAAATTCACACCTTTATGGAAAAGTGTGACATTTTCCAACAATGGAAAAAGAGAGATAGTGAAACCTCCAAGTGAACTCCAACCTTTATTGATTCCACTAGTTGTATGGATTGACATTTCTATGGACTTCATTGCGGTGTTACCAAAATATGGCAATAAATCAGTAATCATGGTTAGGGTTGATTTCCTTTCCAAATATGTGTAAATTTTGGGTGAAACCATGAAACCTTTCACAGAGAACCTAGCTAGATAAAATTCACATAAAACTTGAAAAAGGAACTAGAGAGAGAGAAACAAGAATGAGAGAAAGAACAAAATTGCATTAACACTACATGAATAGTAGGATTAATAATACACCCAATATATATCCCAATCGCTAAGTGAATGCGCCATAGATAGTTGCATGGCTAAGTGAATGCACTATAGATAGGATCTAGAGTGATATGAAGCACCATAGTAGTGATAAAGAGTGATCTAAACACTCACTAGCAAAAACTAGAGTTATCTGCCACCTAGTTTAAGTCAACTATCAATGCAATCATCATTTAGCTGATTCACACATATGGATGTGAAAGAAAAGAATTCATGCATGAGATATGCGCCCTCATGGACTCATACATGTGATATGTGCCCTCTTGGTGAGAAAACCAAGGTGAATTGTGTGCATGATTTGTCCTCCACTAGTCTAACTGAAGTTTAATTAAGACACAAGTGAAGAGGAGAAAAGCCCCTATTTTTTAGAAGGAGCCCTACTTTTTAGGAGACGCCCTATTTTTTAGGAAAATACCTAAAAATTAGGATACCCTCACAGTGACTAGCAAACTTAGGAAAAATTCAATATGTGAGTGTGTAATATCTCCAACACCCCCCTTGAACACTACTAGGGTGTAAATGAAGAATGAGTCTCAGCTACAAGGCCATGTTTGGTACCCATTTTACAATGCATCTAAATAAATGAACACTAAAAAAGCAAGGAAAGAGGGAAAACCTCATGGGAAAACCCCCCCTCAAAGTACAAAGCATAAAAAATGAAGAAGGAAAGAAAGATATCTGCTAAGCAACTTTGTCCATCACTCCAAGATGATCATGCAGAGAATGGAACTTTTGCTCAGTGAAATTATTGGTGAATATGTCAGCAGTCTGTTTAGATGTAGGATAATATTGAAAATCAATGATCCTGTCATGAGCCAACTGTTTGATGTAATGTATGTATGTATATCGATTTGTTTTTTTTGATGTCATTGTATTGGATCTCTGCAAAATTTGAACGTTCTTTGGCTGTCACACCAGATGACATTGAAACAATGTAATTGGATACTAAGATCAGTGACGAAGTTCTGAAGCCAAAGTGTATGAATAGTGATGTTGACCACAAATCTGTACTCAACCTTTGTGATGATAAATTAATCAATGAATACTTTTTACTCAACCAACGGATGGGACCTGAAACCAAAATAAACACATACCCAAAGGTGGATTTACGATGTATGTTATCGCCATCCCAACCAAAATCTGTGAATCCAATGAGATCTAATGCACAACCTATTGCATAGTGAATCCCATAACTGGTGGTGCCCTGAACATATATGAGAATGCGCTTGGAATCCTTCCAGTGTATCTCATGCATCTCCTATAGGTACTTGGAAACTTCCCCTATTGCAAATGAGAGATCTGGTTGAGTGTGGGTAAGATATAGGAGGCTCCCCACAAGCTGTTGATACAAGGTGCTATCCACCAAAGTTGTATCCCCTTCATCCTCAAGCCTTACCCCAGACAAGAAGGGTGTAGTTGTAGACTTGCAGTCACTCATGCAGAATCTAACCAAGAGATCTGTGGCATAATTATCCTAATATAGCTTCATTTATGAACCATCTTAACTGATCTCAAGACCAAGGAAAAAATAAAGTGGACCCATGTATGTCATAGAGAAATTGTCATGAAAAATATCTTTGACCGCATCAATAGATGAGGCTAAGCTACTTGTTATCAATAGGTCATCTACATATAGAACTAATATCAACAAATATTCAAAGGTACTTAGCATATAAACATTGGGTTTATTTCTAACAAAGTGGTGAGAAAGTAAATAAGAATCCATATTCACATACCATGCTCTGGGCGTGCCTACTTGAGGCAATAAAGATACTTTTTCAGTCTACATACAAGAGATGAGTTATGTATGAATCCCTGAGAATGATACATGTAAATATCCTCTGATAGATCCCCATGAAGAAAGTAATTCTTTATGTCCATTTGGTGAACTTCCCACCCCCTGGTTGTTGTAATGGAAAGGGCCAACCAAATGGAGTTCATCTTTGCTACTGGAGAAAAGGTCTCATCATAGTCAATCCTGTGGATCTACTAAAATCATTTGGAAACCAATATTTCCTTGTACCTTCTCACCTATCAGTATGATGCCCTCTTGGTCCTATATACCCATCTACATCTCACAAGCTTCCTCTATGAAGGAAGCAGAACCAGATCCCAAGTTTGGTTCTCGAGGAGAGAGTTGCACTCCTCCTGCATAGCGGCTTCCCATAATGGATTTCCTGCAACCTTTGCACATGTCTGTGGGTCAAAATCTAGAACCATGTAGCAATGCATGAGAATAACTGGTTCTGTAGCTACAAGTGCAAGAGATGGCTCCTAAAACTGAGATTTTGTCCTCCTTTGAACCACTGGATCCCCCACAAGATCACATGTTGTTTGTAGAGTGGATTGTTTTTATGACCCAAGGGGGGCATATATATGGCTAAATGTATATGATATGACCCCAAGGGGGGAATATATATGGCTAAATGTATCTGCTATGACCCCAAGGAGTGGCATATATGTGCCTAAATGTACATGTAATGTGTAAATACATATGTAATAGGGAAAATGTAATGCACCAAATGCTCAAAATATCATAAAATAACAGAAGTATACATCATGTATAAAATGTGAGCATGGAGCACAACTCTAAGATAGATAAGTTACACAATAACTCCTTAAATAATAGGGGAACCCCCTCCAAATAACCAAATACCATTCATACTTCACAATTCCCTTCCCCCAATAATGAATACATGATCTCTTATATATAGCTATTCACACTTGCACATGAGGCCCCTTTATCACTAGGTCGACCCTATTACATATGTATTTACACATTACATGTACATTTAGGCCCATATATGCCCCCCCTTATTATGACACAAGGGAGGAATATATATGGATAAATGTATATGATATGACCGCAAGGGGCGAATATATATGGATAAATGTATATGATATGACCCCAAGGGGGGTGGGGGGGGATATATGGGCCTAAATGTACATGTAATGTGTAAATACATATGTAATAGGGTCAACCTAGTGATAAAGGGGCCTCATGTGCAAGTGTGAATAGCTATATATAAGAGATCATGTATTCATTTTTGGGGGAAGGGAATTGTGAAGTATGAATGGTATTTGGTTATTTGGAGGGGGTTCCCCTATTATTTAAGGAGTTATTGTGTAAATTATCTATCTTGGAGTTGTGCTCCACGCTTACATGGTGTGTACGTCTATTATTTTATGATATTTTGAGCATTTGGTTCATTACGATTGTTCCCACTTGGGCATCTGTTGTGGCTCACAATTTGCATGTTCATCATCTTCATTCTCATAATCATCTGAATCTAATTCGGAACTCAAATCTAAAGGTTGATTTGAATGTGTGGACTCATCATCTTGGATGTCTGGTACATGAAGAAGTGCAGAAGTCTATGCATGTGTCTCTTGATATGCATATTCTTTCGGTGGCTTTTTTGTTGGCTTTGTCTTGACAATCTCCTGAACGTATTCTTCACGATCTTCCTTATTCCCGAATAGGACCTCCCATTTGGTCCATACTTCATATGGAGTTGAGAATGATTAATCATGAAGTAGTAATTGTATTTCAAAAGAAACAAACTTGTAGATAATTCTGAAAGCCATATCTTGTCTATTGTGAAAATCATTTTTATCATCAACAAAATTAGGCTATGCTTCTGTTTCCATGGTTATTCGATATAATCCTATACTTCTTAGCATAGATAAAATCTTTGGATTCCACTCGAAACAATTTTGTGGCGTGAGAAGAGTTGCCAATGAAATCTCCATTCTTATTTACTGCATCTATCCATGAACCTGCAAATAAGTTCTTGTGCGCCTTACTCCTACTAACCAATAGCTCGGATACCATGTGAATTTTGGGTGAAATCTTGAAACCTTTCACAAAGAACCTAGCTAGAGAAAATTCAGACAAATCTTGCAAAAGAACTAGAGAGAGAGAAACAAAAATGAGAGAAAGAATAGAATTGTATTAACACTACATGAATAGTAGGATGAATAATACACCCAATATATAGCCCAATGGCTAAGTGAATGCACCATAGATAGTTGCATGGCTAAGTGAATGCGCTATAGATAGCATCTAGAGTGATATGAAGCACCATAGTAGTGATCAAGAGTGATCTGAACACTCACTACTAGAAACTAGAGTTGTTTGCCACCTAGTCTTTGTAAAATGTCAATGCAATCATCAATTAATTGAGTCACATGTGTGTAGGTGAAATAAAAGAATCCATGCATGAGATATGTGCCCTCTCGACCTCATGCATGTGATATGCACCCTCCTAGTGAGAAAACCATGGTGAACTACATGCATGAGTTGTCCTCCACTAGTCTAACTGAGTCACAACTAAAGAGGAGAAGTGCCCTTATTTTTTAGGAGGTGCCCTACTTTTTTAGGAAAAACCCTAAAAAATAGGAGACCCTTAGAGTGACTAGCAAAATTAGGAAAAAGTTAATGGGTGAGTGTGTAATATCTCCAACAATATGCTCATCTTTTTGCTCTCCAACACCCTTTAAAGGCCTCTATGGCCACTGAAGTATTCCTGGATAATATCTTCAAACTCCATGAAATATTGCACTTGATTGTGATAGATCATGACCCCACCTTCACTAGTAGTTTATGGAAAGAGTTGTTTGGGATCCGAGGCACTCAATTGAATCTCTCGTTGCATATCACACCTAAACTGATGGTCAGACTAAAGCTGTCAACAAGTGCTTGGAAGCATATTTGAGGTTCTTTACATCAAAAAGAAATCCCAATGGGTACAATGGCTCACTCTAGCTAAATGGTGGTATAATACAACTAATCATGATGCCACTTGAATGATTATGTTTGAGGTTGTCTATGGAAAAAATCCATTATTAGTGCTATCCTATTTACCAGGAGTCTCTAAGGTGTAGGAGGTTTATAAAACCATCATAGCTCAAGGAAACATTATGTGAACTCTCAAGGATAATTCAATCATGGCTCAAGATCGAATGAAGCAACAAAAGGATCAACATTATTATAAATTCCATTTTGATGAAGGAGATTAGGTGTTCCTCCATCTCCAGCCTTATAAGTAAGCCTCACTTAAAGACAATCACCACCAGAAGATTTCTCCCAAGTTTTATGGACCCTATAAGGTCCTTCAATGTATTGGATAAGTGGATGATAAATTAAATCTTCCTAGTCACTCTAAAATTCATCCAATCTTTCATTTCTTCTACTTTATGAAAGTGGTCGGCTCTAATTCCCATATCCAAAATTGCCTTCCAGAATTAGATGAAGAAGGTTCCTTTTGGTTGTAGCTAAAGGACGTCCTCGATAAAAGAGAGAGGCTCCTCTTCTAGTGCACTATAAAAGAGGTATTGACACAATGAAAGGATACAAAACCCAAGGATGTCGCATGGGAACCGGTAGAGATCCTTCATCAATTCCCTCATCTCCAACCTCGAGGAAAATGATGCTTTATAAGGGGGAGGGCATGTTAGGGCCCTACCCGAACCTCCTAAAGTAGATAGATAGGTTTCTATGTATTAAGACCATTTCCATTAAATAAGACCCATGTAGTAGATATATAATGAAAGAATAATTGTAAGAAGGATTACTAGAAGGTTCCACCTACTAGAAAGTTCCTAGGAGGTTAGATAGAAACTATATCATGAAATATAAGCAAGGTAATAGGATGTCTTGTGAAACATATTGTAATTTGAGCTTTTCTTATCTAGAGGTTGCCCCCTCGAAGAGGCATGTGGACATTGCTTTCATAAAAGAAGTTATCACTATTTGTGGTATTTTGGTTCTTCTACAATTGCCTATTATTGTTAGAATATGCCATTTTTTTCTCTAAAACTTGGGATATTCTATTATTTCTACTATGAATATTTTGTTTTGCTAACAAAGAACACCATACCTTGGTTAGGCGTGCTAGTCTATACTTATGATTTTATTAGGGATGTCATCCATGAATGCGAGGAAACTTCCCTTGCTTTTCCTCACATGATTTTCCTTGGAAAAAAAAATAGATTCAACACACTCAAATACTCCCATAGAAGGATCAAATCTCTCGAAATGTAAACCTTGATAAATCCAATCTAGTAATACCAAAATCGTAAGTAATGTTGTCTTATATGTAAGACATAGAGTTGTGTTCTATTAATTATATTAATATTTTTATTAGTATTAAAATTTGATTAACAAAATGTTCCTTCTAGAGTATTTTGTCTATTAAATATAATTTATATTTGTAATTAAAAATAATAATATATTAAATATATTTTATTATAGTATTAAAACCATTTTTTAATGAATAAAATAAATACAAGAAAGGAATAACGTCATTGTACAATGAGCATTAGAAAGGTCATGGTAGTATGGCTCAAACACGACAACAAAGTTATAGGATTAGATATTTGTAAGTATTAAAATAATCATAATAAAATAATATTAAAAAACCATAATCTATAAATCATTACGAATCTTGTGAGTCCTTCACGAAAGAGTGCTTTCATGATTGAAATTAGAAGAGGTTCGATAACTTATTATTAAAGAAAAATAAAAATTATTATTATTGTTTTTAATTTATTATTTTGTTTGTTGTTTTTAAATTATGTAATCTTGTATTTGATTTTATAAAGTTAAGGAATAAAAAAATTTAATTTAATTTAAAAAATTATTGATATTTAAACAAAGAAGTCAATAAAAAATAAAGAAGTCCATAAAAATAAACAAAGCTTTCAAAATTAATTGAACTTAAAAAAAAAAAGAGAAATAATGTAATAATAAAAGTTGAAGAGAAGTGTATGAACAAATATGGGATTTTATTCAATCTCGAAACTTTCATCAATATTATAAATAATTAAACAACAAACAATTATGTGAGTCCTTTTCCAAGATGAGTTTTTTCCATGACTTATTCGAACGTTTTCGAATGCAAAATAAGTTAAGATTCTCATAGAGTAGAAATAGAATATGCGCGTGTATTTTATTAAAAAAGTGAAAGATTTAAAGAAGAAATAATAGAATATACTTATTTTATTGTAGAAATGATAAGTTGTAATAATAAAGAGTAATAAAAGAGTTAAAATATTACAAAATGTTATATCGTTATTGATGAGAGTAATATTCAATTGCTTCTTTCAGTTGGACATTTTCGAATGAGCAGAGCTTAGATTACAATATACTTCAAAAAGCATTTTATTACATTGCTTCTATTTTTTAAATAATTATATCTACTTTTTAGGAACTTTCTAAAGAAAAAACTTTTTATTAAGAAGAACCTTCTAGTAAACCTTAGAATTCTTGCTTTCAAACTATTATTGTAAGTCTTATTGACTGACCTCAATACACAAAAACCTATACATCTATTTAGGAGGATTAAGATAAAACCTTGACCAAATAAGAAAATAACGAAATACAAAATTTAAATGATTAAAATCAACAAACTAATTAAATAATAACAAATATAAAATATAATACTTTAATTTTACAACCATAGTATTTTGCCCAAACTAATTTTAACTAAACTAAATTTCGAAATTTTGAATCCTTGGTGAGTACCCTTGCCATCATTGGAATTGTTTAGAATGTAAACAATCAAAACAATTTGATGTATAATCAATACAAATATCGATAACTCTTTGGTATACTTCTAACTTCCTCCTTTATATTTTCTAATTCTCCTCTCTATAAAAATTTGAAAAAGGCCAACCATTACAATTGTTGTTGGATAATAAATTAAAATACAATAATTTAATGCGGCGATTCAAATATTCTTAGGAAGGTTAAGGGTTAACCATTAAAATACCACATGACGATATCGATGATTAAAAATATAGGATTAAACATAAAAAGGGGCTCACCATGTAGCTTATGTAAAGTTAGCTTCATTGGGGAGTGACTAGGCTTAGAGCTTTAATTAAACATGATTTTTTTTTTTTGACAGTAACGGATAATTGAATTAAGAGATGACAAACTAGCCGCCGGGTGCTTTACAACTTAAGGAAGCCATTAAAACTTCAAGCCAGGGAATCAACTTAAGGGTCTTGATGAACAGGGTCTTGAAGCTGCAATTTCATGAGTAGGATTCGTTTCCCTTGTCCTGTGTTGTTTTCTTTTTGGCACATTCTCCAGCCAGCTTGTTGACTTTGGTTTTGAGTTTGCTAAGACGCTTCCCAAAGTAACCTTGCACATTGGCTACATCCTTGAATTGGGCATCCGAGTTGGAAGTGAGTTCCTCATGCAGGTCTTTGAGGTCATGGATCATTTGTTCGAATCTGATTTCTCCAATGAAGTCATTATTCTGCAATCTTCTTGCTTTCTCTTTGACCACAGCTTTTAGCTTGACGAGCTGCATTTGCATTTCTCCCAATCGTTCTTCCAAAGATGGCCCGGGCTTGGGGTTGGAGGCCATTGGAATACCTTCTCAACCTCAGATTTCTTCCTCTGCTTGGCAAAGATAGGACTGCCTCTCTTGAATGCTCGAATGCTAAGATAGCTTCCGCAACCCAGCTTCACGTTGGTTCAGCCCTTCGGATTGATCTCCCTTGCCTTCTCTGAGACACCTCGTCCACATAAATAATCTATGCACATCCCAGGCATCACGAGATCTCTCCTTATCGGTATGGCCTCCACCTTCAGGCCTGCAAGTGGTCGGTCGGTGTGCTGACTGCTCCCTGGTGGACAGATTTGTAAATCGCCCTTGGAGGCTGGTGAGCGATGGAACAACTGGCAACTGATTGGATGCTTCCCTGTCATTCGTCCGACGTCCAATCGTGGGTTAAGGGGCCTTTGGAGGACTCATCTTCTAGGGGATGAGGGCAACTGATTCAATGTCATTCACTAACAGCTTGGCCTTGTCCATTGTTGCTCCTTTATTTGCTTCGGAGTCATTTTGACTGTTTAGGCCACGCAAAATATGATAAAATTTGATCTCCTGGAAATTCTGCAACAACAGGGTTATTTTCCTGAGCAATTGACTTAAATTGAGGATATTTGGCCTCCTTCTCATCTTCATGGCTTGAATGATTACTTTGGAGTCGCCGAAGACCACTAGTTTCTGGATGCATTTGGAGGCGGCTAGCCTCAAACCCTGCCAGAGCGCGAGAGCCTCTGCCATATTGTTGGTTTCAATGCCTAGCCCCCAGGAGTAGGAGACCTACAGTGTGCCCAAATGATCAAGGAGAAACCCTCCTCCACCGGCCCGTCCAGGGTTCCGTTTCGATGCTCCATCGAAGGTCAGAATATGCATTCCGAGCCCAGATCTCCACTTGATGAAGTCTTGTTCTCCCATCCTGATTTCCCAGCTTTCTTTCAGAGCTGGGTTGGTGGCTATTTGATGAGGGGGAATTGGGACAAGCTCTTTTACCCACTTTTCTTCTTCCGGGTCAAGGGTGTTGGAATTTCGGAGCTTGGTTTGGGCTTCTAGGGCCTCACTCAGCAATGATTTGATTTTCAAAGTAACTTGGAATGAATTGCAACTTTTCTCATTGAAAATCCTATTGTTCCTTTCCAGCCAAATTTTCCACATTACAAACTTGGGGAGCCACATCGAGGTTGCTTTAAGAAGATCCTTTGTTCTCAAGGAGAAAGGGGAGTGTAACACCCAAGAGCTCAACAGATCCGAGGTCGAGGTAGGCCTCGTAAGTTTATCAAGACCCAACTTTACTACATTTTCCCAAACCTCTTTTGCAAAGGGGCAATTTAGTAGCAGGTGGTCGGTAGTTTCCTCTTCAGAAGTACAGAGTGGGCATCTTGAGGGGCCCTGCCATCCTCTGCGCCTTAAATTTTCGTTGGTCAGGAGGATTTTGTGTGCCATTGTCCAGAAGAACATGTCGATTTTGGGGATCGACTTGTGAGACCAGACAATTATCTAGGGCATTGGGTCTAGTGGAACATGGGGGATAGCTTGAAGATCTTGGTATCCTGCAGCTGCGGAGTAAGTTCCGATGACAGTGCCCCATCCTCTTATATCCTTAACTGAGGCTCTCATGGGGGATTTCCCTTGCAACAACTTCAAGAGGGTTTTGGCTTCGATATCATGCAATTCTGGATAGTTCCCTAGATCCCACTCTTTCCAGGTTCCAGACTCATTATCTTCCCATTTGGAAATATCCCAGAGCATGTGACGGTTGGAGGAGTGGAGCCATGCTTTGATATTGGCCAAACCTCCTTGAATATCTAGCGACAGCTCCCCTAGAATCGAATCATTCCAGATCCTTATACGTTTCCCATTGCCTAGGATCAAGGTAAGCTTGGAAGTGAAAAGGTCTAAGGATCTAAGGCAGAGGGTAAGGATTGGTGAACCTTTGAGGACCTTTGGTGGGTGTTCCAGGAATCTTATGTGTTTCCCCTGGAAGTATTTTTTCCAAAGAACTTCCTCGCTCTAGGAGGATTTGCTAGAGACTAGGCTCCACAAAAATTTTGTCCCCGTCGCTATATTATGGGTAGCGATGTCCTTGATCTAGAAGCCTCCTTCTAGAAGTGATTTTTTAATTTTTTCCCAGCTTACTAGATGCAGTTTCCTCTCCGTTTGCCTCCCTCCTTCCCACAGAAATATTCTCAACAGAATGTCGATCTTGTTGATGATGGATTTTGGAGAAAGCATTATTGAGTTTTGGTAGATTGGAAGACTTGTCAGGACGGATTTCAACAAGACAATTTTCCCAGCCAGATTTAACCAAGTCGCCCCCAGGATTGAATGTGAGCCTTCAATTTATCCAGGAGTGGAGTCCAATGGATCAGTTTGGGAGTGGATTTGAAAATTGAGATCCCAAGATATTTGAAGTTGTCCCAAGTCGTTGAGCCTTCCATTCCTAAAACTCGGGTAATTTTCAACATCTCTCTTGGAGAGCAATTCCAGCCGTAGACTTTACACTTTTGGTCATTCGTTTTGCTGCCTGAGATTACTTTGTAATGGTCTAGATCTTGCTTGAAGTTCCTTGCTATTTGGACATTGGATCCACCAAGGAGGAGGGTATCGTCTACAAATTGCACATGGTTAATGTCTTTGACTGTTGACACAATTCTGAGGCCAGGAAGGGAACGGGTTTGTTAATGATGTGCCAACTGGAAGCTTAAAACTGAGGCTAGAATGGCGTACAGAAGTGGGAACAGGGGACAACCTTGTATCAGTCCCCTAGAGGCTTGGAAGTAATGTGTTGATCGACCATTTACCAATGGGGAAATCCATGGGGTGGCTGTGCAGGCTTTGATCCAGCTTATGAAATTTTCGATGAATCCCATATGTCTCATTACTTGAAAGAGGAAATCATGTCTAATTATATCGAAAGCATTGGCTAAGTCGAGATTAATGATCATACATTTTTCTTTGCATTGGATGTTGGAGTGTAAGGATTCTTGGACCAACACTATGTTGTCCAGATTTGGTGCCCTTTGATAAAGCCTCCTTGGTTTTTCGAGATGATGCTTGGCAGAATGACTTTGAGTCTGGTGGCTATGATCTTTATGACTAGTTTGTAGCTAGTGTTGCAGAGGGATATTGGTCGGAATCGATTGAAGTTGCTCGCTCCTTTTTATTTTTGGATCAATGCTAAAAATGTTGAGTTTGTGCTTCCCCTGAGCTTGAGGAAATTTTGGGATTTTCGAACCATTCTTAGCAGATATTTCTTGATGATTGTCTAGCAAGATTTGTAGAAGTAAGGTGTGAAGCCATCAGACCCCCGGGCCTTATCGACTTCCATATTGTCCAGTGCGTTCTTGATCTCTTGAAGATTTATGGGGTCCATAAGCATTTAATTGTCCTCGCCCCTCAATTGATTGGGGAATAGCGATATAGGATAGGCGATGGGGTCTATTGGAGCTGAGTAAAGATCTTTGTAGAAGTCGTGAGTAGCCTATTTGATACCTTCGAAGTTGGTTACCTCTTTCCCTTGTGAGTGGATTTCTTTGACCGTTTTAAACTTCTTTAAAGCTTCTTCATGTTTGTGGAAGTAACTCGTGTTCTTGTCTCCGGTTTTGAGCCAGAGACTTCATGACTTTTGACGCCAGTATTCTTCCTCCTCCCTGCATGCACGATGGAGAGATTTTTGGATATCGACTTCTTGGGTTAGCTGATCATGAGAGAGAGAATCCTCTTAAAGGCTTAGCTGGAGGTTTTTGAGTTCTTCTTCGATCCCTTTTCTATTGGAGGATGGAGAAAGGAGGGTTCTAGCCCACCCTTTGAGCGCTTTCTTGAGAAATCGTAGTTTTTCTTCCCAAACAAAGAATGAAGAGCCTTGGATCTGGACGCTCCAGGCGTTGGCTACGAGATCTTGGAAACCCTCTTGGTGGATCCAAAGCGGGTTGAACCAAAAGGTGATGGGACTGAGGTTTGCATCGGAGGAGAGTTCGAGTATTGTCTTGTGATCAGAGGTGTAATTTGGGAGGATTTTGGAAGAAGTCACTAACCCGAGAGTGAGGAAAGAGGTTTGGATAAGGAATCTGTCCATACGTGTCACAATGTGCCCTGGGCCCAATCTTTTGTTTGACCAAGTATAATTCCCTTTGATTGGCTTGATATCTTCCAGGTCCCAATCCATGATGAGGTCCTCCACCCATTCTCTAGTTGGGTCTCTGACCGAAGATCCCCCTTTTTTCTCCGAAGAGGTGAGTGTGATGTTGAGATCGCCCGCGCTTATTATATTTTCAGTATTTCATTGTTGAAGGAAGGACTTTAAGGAGTCTCGACAAGCTTGTTTCTCTGAGATCTGTACTGGCACATAGAGATTGAAGAGACTTATGGGCTGGCCTGAATCTTTGTGGAGGAGTTTGGTGAAGATCCAATGAGCACTACCTTCTTCTTCCATCAGATCCAGTTTGGAGCTGTCCCAGAATGTGCCAATTCCCACTAAGGCTCCTTTGGCACTGATCGCTTTCCCTTGGCCTTTTTTCCAAAAAAATTTACTTGCTCGAAGGAGATCGGGTTCCTCCAGTTTCATCTCCTGGATGAGAAGTATTTCAAGCACTGTCATACGGATGATATCTTTCAGAGTTTCTTCTTTGAGTTTGTTGCCTAACCCACTGCAGTTCCAGGAGACGTACTTCATTATTTACTCGACTGTGAGGCGGTGGCTCCTTTTTTAGCTCGGCCTTGTTTTTTGGTGTTGCGCGTGTTTACCATTCCTTTGAGGGGTTTTTGGGACCCTTGCAGGACATCCATGTAAGTTTTATCTTCTCTTTCTTTTTTCTTGGATTTCCTTCCTTTGGTGGATTTTTTCGGTGTGATCTGGGGGCTACTTGTGTCGGAGTCTTCATCATCGGATTCTCCATCAGATTCCAAGGCCAAGAAGATGTGTTCCTCGCCTGTGTCTTTCTCTTTGGTTGGACCTTCAGGGGCTTCTGGATCAACACTTTCTTCGCCTTTCCTTTTTTCCTTTGGGTCGCTCGGCTGCTCTTCCTGGGGCTCAACGCTAATGCATGCATCTGTATTTGCAGTCTGAGCCTCTAGGGCTTCATTGGTGGCTTGGGGGATTGGGGTAGGGCCTGTGTTCTTCTTCTTGTTCAGCTTCAGATTTGATTTGGATCTCTTTGGTTGTTTCCATCCTTCACCGTCCATCTTGTCTGTTGATTGGGCCTTTGGGAAGTTCCTTTGAAAGTGGCCATACTCACGGAATTTTCTGAATTTGAAATGTAACTGTTCTTAATCCAACTTTTGGTAACATTGTCATGCCCCCACCTTGATCTTGACGGCTTCTGGCAAGCCTGCTTCTAGATCCACTTCTACACAGATCCTCGTGCAAGAACAATGTGATTTTTTATCTTCTTTGTCTATGAACCATCCCAGTCCATTTCCGATTTTTTTAAGAGATTGGAAGTTCCAGTAGTGGACTGGCAAGTTCGACAATCGGACCCAGACCGGGACCTCCTTTGGGACATCAATTGAGGGGTCGAAATCGGGCATCCAGTGGTTAATATAAATACCTTGCATCCCCATAAATATGGGTCGCTTCTAAAGATTAGATCTCGGTCTTCTTTTGAGGTAAATTCAAAAATGAAGAAACCTCTTCCTACCAGGTAGCATGTCACGCTACTCTGAAGGAGTAGTCTCAGTTTTTTTGGATCCAATCATCTGTGGTTTTTGCGGATGACCAAAGCCCCATAAATTGGCCAACCAATCCACGTTCTGCAAGGGCTAAAGCTATTTTGATGCGCTGATCTTCCTGGAGGACGATTTCAGGGATTGAGTCAAGTTTTTTGATGAACTTCAGAATGGAAGGTGGGGCTAGAGACTTCCCATGCACGGTGATTAACCTCCTGAAGTCTTCCTCAGTGGAGAGAGGTGGGGGGGGGGAAGTCGGCTCCTCAACCCCTGGTGCTCCCATGGTGGCCTGCTGCACGAGAAACCTAGTCGCGGATGCTTGCTCAGCCTGCATGCACATGCTCTCTCCCAAATTAATTAATTAAACATGATTATTACTACCCAAAAGAAAATCAAATTTATGTCCTTATTATTTCCCTTTTAATAAATAAATGTGTTGATCAAAGTAATAGCCAAAGATAAGAAATATAAGAAATGGTTAAAATATCACAACTCTCTAAAATATAGAAACAATTTATCCTCACATACCCCTATACCATTATATCCATTTAGAACTAAATGTAGAATAGATGTTAGAAAACAATTTATTCTCACATACCCATATACCATGTGTTGTTATATCCATGTAGAACTAAATGTAGAATTAGAAGTGAAGTAGATCTAAAGCACATACATGTGTAAAAGGAAAAAGGAAGTACATACATATGTAAAAGGAGTCCAAAAATATAGATAATATGGATAAAAACTATGGATAATATGTGTTGCTCATATCCATTTAGAGCTAAATGGAGAATTAAAAGAAAAGTAGATGTTAGAAACAATTTATTCTCACATACCCATATACTATGTGTTGTTGATATCCATTTAGAACTAGATGTAGAATTAGAAGTAAAGTAGATCTAAAGCACATACATATGTAAAAGGAGTCCAAAACTGTAGATAATATGGATAAAAAAACTATAGATAATATGGATAATATGTGTTGCTTGTATCCATTTAGAACTAGATGTAGAATTAGAAGTACAGTATATATGAAGCACATTCATATGTAAAAGTAGTCCAAAACTATAAACAATATGGATAAAACTATAGATAATATGGATAATATGTTGTGTCAAGAATAGTAACAATGCATTAAATATTTTAATATAGTACCAGTATGTCCAAATATATACGCATTTCCATGTAGAGACATGTCATGTTGTTAATCAGGTTTATTTCTTATTCAGAATAGATCATTATATAATTTTCCATTTATATTGGTACTTCTTGGGTGGAAAAATTGGAGGAATTGGCTTGTAGGGCACATTTTAGTGGCAAGTCCCAATTTGGGGATTTGGATTCTGGAACCTTCTAGAGCCAATTTGAGGCATCGAATGACACTTTTTTGGGGGTCAAAACTTTGCAAGCATAACTCGCAAACCATTGATGTTATTCTACACACTAAGAGATTTCTAATGGTGAGAAAATGACTTCAATGAGAGTTCATATATGGAATTTATTCTTCTCTTTAGTTGACCTACCTTGTCGACCACCATGGTACCAAGTGGATGCCACGTCTGTTAGCGTCGGAGGTCACCCCTGGATTGCAGCAGGAACAGAGCCCAATGCCCATCAGTTTATGTCACGATTTGTTCAATGGGGTGATCGAATGGAAGTCAACTCAACACGATGTGGTTCTAACTCCAAAACTAGGCCAGGCATGCATAGGCAAGTGAGGTCTTAGATAAACTTCAGACAGTAAGTTGTAGTAAGGGTGAGTAGGGGGAAGACTTGTATCAGAAAGATGCAAGGGTCTGCCATAAACATCAGGCTACTAGCAGACTGTAGAAGAAAACATCTAAACGCAAGATCTTCTTACATTCAAATGTAGAAAACTGGAGAATACAACAATGCAACGATAAATCCTTTATCATAACATAATTGCGATCATTCGCACGAATCAGTCGATCACGAACTCTCTTAGTATGAGATGAAAACCATATGGAGTGAGAAGACTGTCTTTCATTAAACAAGAAATCTTACATACCAATACATAACTAGAGAACTAGAATCTGTGCTAAAACTTTACAATCGAGAGCTTCGCTCTACCATCGATCGATTACAAAAATACAAAGACTGAGTCTATATACTCAAGAAAATTCACCTAATAGAGGCATGTTCAGCCATCCAAGGCGTGGTGTCCCTTCGACTGAATTCGAACGGGTAATCCCTGTCAGACGCCACCTTAACTGCGCATGGCTCCTGTAAGGGGAGTAGCTGAGCCATTAAGTGTCGAGCTAGCGTGTGCAGACCTCCTCCGGTTAGTCGAGAACTCGACACGGCTTCTTTTGAAAAATGGGTACACAGGACCCTCTCGAGCAAACCGCCTGCCAGACCCTCCATACCTCACACTTAATGAATGAAAGGAGGCTTCAACCACCCGTTCTCATCTTCATTTACTCCAAGCGAAAACCAGGATCAAGATCGCATCAGATGGCGCATGGAGATCATGATGATCCTTTCGGCGACTAGCCCTGACGCCTTTGGCTCCTTTGCACAGTTCCTTTCTTTCCCAAGTGACCGCGGGCTATGACCCTGTGTTTATTCCCAAAGCGCTTTCGGCGTTCGCGAATGGAAGGAGTTAATCCTTTCTCATTCACAGTTGCGATGAGCGAAAAACCAAGATGGCCTACTTGGGCGCCACACGCCCTTCTCATATCTGACGGTCCTGAATTCACTCGATGATGCTGTGGGCCCGGGTCCTGGACACTCCCGACACCTCGTGCATCGGGAATATGACGGAGTTGTTTTTTGCGTTTCGAAGTCGCGATGGGCGAAAAGACGACGAGCCTAATCGCGCGCGCCAGGTGTCTCTTGTGGATGAACGGTTGAGGCTGCTTCGAGATACTGCGGGCCCGACTTTGGGCACTTTCGGTGCTTCGGGGTTTGGGGTTTCGAAATACAGAATGACATAGAACCCTCGCCCTTTGAACTTGCGACTGCCGAAAAGTCGACGCGACTAGATCTTGGATGGACGGCTGCTATCTTTCCCTGCACACAATATAGGCACTATCCATTGCGCTAACCTCAGTGCGACTTCTCTATCCGCGATTTCCTGCCAACCGTTGATCTGCTCATATGGATGGATCCAGACCGTTGACACTATTAATTTTTACCACTCGCTTGATTTTAAGTCCGAAAAGGACTTCTTCTAGGCGTTGCGCTTGGGCGCTCCTCGTGCGACCTGGATATCCCGATGCCGAAGACAAGTAATGTTGCTAACAACGTCAACCCCAATTACTTACACATGCTAGGCTAGTCATGTTTGGACTTTCAAGAAGACTCTAGAAGGTCCAAAACTTTAACATTAATTAAGGGTTGAGCCATGAAAAAACCCTAACCCTAGATGGATATGAGTGTAACGTCCCCTAGCTCAACTGAGGTTCATTGCATGTACACTTGAAATAAATTTTTACGCTGATGACTAATTATTTAACTTACCATATAGAGGAATACAAATAGATTTAACCATTTTTCCATCATTAATTTAAATGATATCTACAACATGTTGAAACAAACATGAATGCAGCTAATTAACTCCATACACAACAACATATGAACCATTCACCTACAAAAATTTAATACACAACAATTTAGCTCATAAAATTAACACAAAACATAGATAAACACTTATCTTTTTACAACAATGGTGTGACTAGTTGCTTGGGATGGACATTCCATCCAACCATAAACCTATTTTTCTATATCTCAACAATAAGTCACCTCCAAGCTTGGGCTAGGAATCTACAAAAGAGGGTGTCTCTCTCTATCCACTCACAACTCAACAAAATCCCACAACCCACTTGCTTTTCCTACAACTATCCCAATTTCCACCAGCTCTCTTCCACACACCTTCCCAAACCAAATAATGCACCACTTCACTGCTCTGAGTCCATCGGGTTGTACCATTCCTAATGTGTCCCTTTCACCACTCTGAGTCCATCGGGCTACATCATTTACCAAGGTCTCTAGCATAGGTGACCGAGAATATCACTACTGGGATCTCAAGGCATCTCGCTGCTGGGAAAATGACCAGGGAAAAAGAAAGTAGCATCTTCTTATTGCAGCGCAACTCGCACAAGATTTCACTCTTCATTCCTGAGAACTTGGTTCTTCAGTATTCAACTCCAAAAGTGATCCAAAACAATATAGAAATGATCTAGAATTATCCCTCTTTGCTGCGTTGGCTCCAGTGTGTTAGGTTAAACTTGACTCGGTAAAAGAGTCAAAGTTGTTAATTAAACAATGGTGGTTTGGGCACATGGTATTGGTGACATATGGTTTTATATCTCGTAGATTGCATGTAATGAAAGCCTTTAAAAATTTGGTGATACTCCATTGTAATGTGCCAGAACATGATTGATGAAGGCTCACTTGGTCAGCTTGGTCAGGTTTGTTCAAGGAACCAATAGATATATTGGATGGTTTTTCTTGGATAAGGTTTTCCAAGATAAATCACGTGTCTTATGTGTTGTTGCTATTTTCTTGCTTGTTATTATTTTTTCTCTCTCATTTTATTTCCTTTCATGTGGTATCAGAGAAAGGGAAACCTAGAATCTCTCACAAGAGTGGTTTGATGATAAAGAAAGGTGGAGTTCCCCATGACAAAGTTGTTGGAGTAAAGAGCTAGGGTTTCAATGGTAGAAAGCCCACGAGGAGCAGTGCATGGAATGTATTATGAGAAGACTATTGTTATAGCAATTTTTTACTCACTCCATGCATATTTCTTTGATGGCCTTCCATTTCCCTCTGTAGATTTAATTTCCCCTTTTTTTTTCACTCCAGAGCCAAAAATACATATTTTTGTCCATATACGCAATCCACAGTCATACAACCCACGTATACGTAGGTTACTCCATTACAGCTCGTGTACATTGGGTTTTGTGCTCAAAAATTAAAAAATATATCGGGTTTCCCTGCCATGTCACTCGATCCATGATCCTTGACCTTCCATATATTGTAAACACTCTGAATCGATCCTTCAATTCCATTTGGAGGCTATAAATTGAGCCATATACAAGCCTTGAAGACAATTCATCATTGAGAGCAAAGACACTCTGGAGAAATTTCACCTCATATTGAGTCTGCTTCCCTTTGTCCTTGAAAGTTTGAACTTCTTGTGTTCAAATCCCAAGTTCTTCCTATCTTGAGATGGAGAACCTCATTGAATCTTACTACTTGTGAGCTTACCTTTGTGGAGGATTGAAGTTGTGAAGGCCTAGCTGGAGGGAATCAGTTTCTCAGTTCCAATATGTGTTGTTACATAAGTTTGTCACCTATGTACTTATGTTGATTACATTAACAGATATGCTCGTTTCTCGTCCAATTATATATCGCAAATATTTGTATCAAATTCCATGGTTGTATTTTTTATGTATGTTAATGGATTATGTTAGTTTATATGACAACATCATATATTATTTCCACATGCTTACACATCTTGGTTGTTGATGGCAAGTTGCAGGTATAAAGCTTTGGGTCATGTGCTCAACCGTGGTCTTCTTCAGATGCCCGAATGAGGTAGGATTCTAGACTTCTCTTGTTAGAATTTTCATTTATATAGAATACTTGAGATTAGAGTTGATTTCTGGGCATCATTCTGTATGTTGTGGTTTTCCCCTAGCCATAGAGAGATTTTCCTCGTAATAGAATTGGCGACTCAGCTGGGGAAGATATCCCTTTTGGGGTATTGGGTTTTTTTTCTCCTTTATTTTCTCTTTGTTTTCCTAAGTTTATGTGTCACTTGTTGCTTGACAGCCTGCATTTTTCTTCGTATATGAGTTTCTTGGCCTAACCCTTTCCCAGGAAGTGTCTTCTTTGGCATACACGAGTTGTATGTCTTTAGGGTGCATACATACGCCTATATTCCTTGAATAGTTGCATACACTATCTTCTGAGTCCTTTTGGCTGAGTTTAGTGTTTGTTGGTTGCTGAGACTTTTTGGGTCCCTTTTCTAATTGTTAAGTGCCTATAGAGTGATAGGAAGCTACTTTATTGGTGAATCTTTTGGGCGAACTCTTTTCTTGTCATTTTTCTCATTTGTTTTCCTTGCATTCAGGTCTGGGTAATCGCTTCTTGGTTTCCTAATTGGCTTGTCTCTTTTTCCTTGCATTAAGGTTTGCATGTGAGGTTTTTATTTAGTCCTTTCATTTTCTTGTCATTATATCAAAAATACAAAAAAAAAATGTTGTTTTTTTGCATTTTACTTATAGAATTTGCACTTTTGGCTACTTTACATTAGTTTTGTCATACTAGGAATGATTGCACTTCATTGAAATTGTAGAGATTTCATCTTGGAAACAACATTTAGAAGCATACCATCTCTTTGAAAATCAAGACTAGTACTTATAAGTGTTTTTACGGTTGCTTCCTTTTTATATATGATGATTCATAATACCATTAGTTTCACAATTGCACCTCTTGAGTAAGAAGAATCCATTAAAATTAACGTTGAATAATTCAAAATTGATTAGAAACAATTTTATTTTTCAGGGTACACAAACAAGTGTAGGACCTAGGGCCTTGGAATAGGATTTTGTGAGTAAACTTCTCCAAGGTTATAAAACTCAACCGATGTGTCTGACAAGGGAGTGGTGAAACCCATTGTGTAATTGGTGTCCTTAGGAGGCTCCGCTCACATTGGAGTTAAGCACAAGGTCACATGAAGTTGGTTGCAGAGATAGCGCTCTAACACCTTCCTAGTGTCAGATATATTTATGGGGTTCTATTCGTATTTAGGGGTCTCGCTAGTGCCTTTACCTCTTTGAGAGGTGATGCTTTCGATATTTCAGGATTTTCTACCCTGCCCATATGGTGGACCATACTTGTGACTTCTTGCCTAATCATTGGTTATACCATGGTGAATTTAGTTGTTTGAACTAGGTAGCCACATAAGCTACTTGCAGGGGTTATTCTGCAGGTACCCTGAATCAGATAGGGATCGGATAACACATAGACTTTATGGAGGATTTTCTCACTGGAGGAATCTGACTGACTGGGCTGTGAATCCTATGAGGGTTCTTATAAATGTTATGTTTCCTCCACTCTATTGTTTGGGAGTCTCATCCCCTCTTGGGAGAGGCATACCTTCTTTAGTTCAAGAGGTCCCTCCGACATCATATCCTGTTTGTGTGCATTGTCCTTTGGCTTTATTTAGGAGTGTGCTCTTTGATTATTAGTCAGCCTTAGGATTTTTTATTGTGTCTCGAGTTCTGAGTCATTGTGGAGCAAGACCAACCTCCTCGCTAGTCTCTTAATCTTTTGAATCTACCACCACGACTAGATCATTTGTTGAAGCCACCTCCTAAAAGGCGTAGAGTTAATAAGCGTAGTACATATATCTCCAACTCTCAATCTCGCGACCGCCCTACCATGTGTTGGTTGTGGAGCCTAATTATCTTCCTGATTTATAAGTCTTTTACTTTCAGCCGTGTTTATACCCCATGAAGTATTTACACCCTAGAAGTATGTACACTCTTCCACGCGGGGGAGTGCAGAGGGGGGGTACCTCCTCTGCGGGGTCCGAGGGGCCTATCCCCCTGACTAGGGGTCTGGGGGAAAGCGAGCCCCTAGCAGGGGTTCAAGGGCGAAGCCCCAGAAGAAAAAATTGCCTTGTAAAAGTATATTGTAATTTCATTGTAGATCTGGACCGTTCATATAAGGTCGCAGATCTAACGGTAGAGATTATGTTAGGGTTTTTTGCCCTAGAAGGCAACCCTCTTTTATGAGGGAAATGTATTGCAGCTATGGTTGATGGTGAATATTGTATTCTGAGAGAGGATACTGTGAGAGAAAGAAGAGGAAGTTACAACGGGTTTTGCTGTAGGTTGTATCCCTTCATTTGTTGGATAATAATAAAG
>SNQJ01S0001986.1:157984-177425 GCA_010110895.2 Picea sitchensis | reverse complement strand
ATAATAATAAAGGAAGGACCTGGCAATTTCTCTGGTGGACGTAGCCCACACTGGGTGAACCACGTAAATCTGTGTCTCTCTTTTATTGTGTGTCTTCTGTGTTTTGTTTCTGCATTTGTTTTATTTTATTGCTCCGCGGTCCTGTTTTTCTAACACCATGAGTATTGATTCAGATATGAATGTCTCAGGAATCCCTTCAACTCCAGTGTTCATTGTGATTATTGGGGTACCCTCAACTCCCTCATCGTCAATTGTTTGGATTTTGGAGGCTCCCTCACCTAATGATACCCAACCCATGGTCTATGCTCAACCCTTTTGTGTTCTCGAGTGGCATGTTGAATCATAGTACTCAATCAATTCCTTCAATCAATAATCCTTTCTCTTTTGGTATGTCAGACATGACTTTGCACTTCCCATCCTATGTTTCGTCGTCTCATGTGAATCCTAGTTTTGGGTCTGGAGGCATGATGCCTCCTTATAATCCTTTTTCATTTGGTGGGGGTCATATCCCTCAATCAACTACTATGGTAGGATGTTGTAATCCTCCTTCCTCTAGACCCAATCATAGCTACACTTTTCTAGGATCGAATGCTCAAATGGGTGGTCCTTCTACGTCTTACATCCCATCCATTTATCCTTCTTCCACTATGTCGATTCCTACGGATTTTTTTCTCATGAAGAACCTCCCTCTGTCCTTTGATGTTCCATTCGGGGGGAGTCATTTTTATAGTATGGGAAACCCCCTACATGAAGTTCCTTCATCTGGGGGAAACATATATCCTCACATGAGTAATCCTTATCATGTATCTTTCTTCTCGCAAGAAGCTTCCTCGGTAATGATTCCCTTACAACCTTTTATGAATCATTTGGGAGGAGGATACTATCCTACCATACAGGGCCATGGTATATACCAGAACCCTGGTTGGCATGCGATCTCTCAAAACCATCCTTTCCCGGGAGCATGGGATCAGACGCCACAACCCCGACTCCATTTTTTGGCCACGTTAAATCTGTTAGAATTGTCAAAATTGATGAATGACCCAATTATTCTTGATCCATCATGGCCCCCCATACCCACCAAGATTCCTTCTAACTTTCCAAATTTTGAAGGAAATACTAGTGAGACCCGGGTGATCATGTGACTACTTTTCACATATGGTGCTCATTTAACTCCGTTAATGATGATTCTATTCATTTGAGGTTATTTCAATGCACCCTTATGGGGGATGCCATGAAGTGGTACATCGAGCTACCTGGGGGAACCTACGAAACTTTCAATCATATGGTCTTGGTTTTTCTCAATCACTTCCAACTTTCGGTTCATTATGATGCTGGAATAAAAATTTTATCGAATTTTTTTCAAGACAAAGCCACCCACATCTCCGATCATATCCAAGAGTGGTGTAGAAAAAAGAGGTTGATTAAAGCCTACATTCATCTAGAGTTTTTGTTGGAATGGTTCCTCAAGTCTTTATTGCCTTACATTTTGAAGGATTTTTCTACATCCAGAGTGACATCTAAGGAAGAAGTCATCTTCAAAGCCCAACATTTGGACCTTATATATGCTCAATCTAAGATGATTTATGAAATTATCCATGATGCGTCTTGGTCGAACTACGATCCTAGAAAAAATCATGGGCCTCATGCCGAAGACATCATAGGCTCCACAAATGCTAAGACTATGGACCTGGTGATGCACTAGCTAAAATATTTGTCTCTTAACCAGTCTGTATTTGGACAAGATACGGCTTCATCCTCCACCACCCAGTCGACAGATGTGCATTATGTACAGTCGTCATCAAACCCAAACGATAACTAGCAAACCAGAGGGAACACAAAGAAAGGATGAGGTAATAATCGTAAGGGTGGGAAGAAAAATAATAATAATAAATCCAAGGACGACAATAATAATGATAAATCCAATAATAATGTTGGTGAGGGAAAGAAAGGAAAGAGGAAGGTGAAGTTTCCATGTAAACTTTGTAAATATGATCACCTTAACCACTTGTGCCCCAAAATTGAGGAAGCCTTGAGGCTCATAGCGCAACAGCCTATTGTGTTGACTAACCCATTTCCACATAACCTGAATATGACCTCGGGGACCTCCAACACTAGAAATGCATCAAGTGGAGTCAAAACCCCTCAGCACATGATTATGGCCATCTATGCGTCAATATCGTTAAATATGAGGTTAGTGTAGCAACTCGATCTCGTGATTATGGTTCTCCACAACCTATTTTAGGTCCATATCCTCCTCTTCCTCCAAAAACACCTTTACAGATTGATAAGCCTGAACCTTTTCCTCATATTTTGAAATAAGTCCTTAAGCAATCTGCCCACAATCCTAATGCCAGAGCCGCCCAAAATTACTCAATTTTCAAGTATTTGGGCCAAACCCTATGCATGATGTTAGCTTTGGAGGTGCTCCAGACATTTCCTACACACACTACTACATATTGGAAAAATCGCGACGATCTACTTGCGACGTTATGGGAAAAATTGGCCATACTGTAGAAAAATAGAGGAAATTTTAATTTTTTTCTCCATACTACCCGATATTGTCGCACGTGCAATGTAATTTTCAAATCGTTGCAAGAGAGACATATTCTGAAGGTCGTCACTCTTGCGACGACATCAAATGTGCATCACACTTGCGACTATGTGGACACTAGGTTTTACCCCCCCTAACGTTCACCCACTATTTGACAAAGTCAACATTGACTTCGTCAACTGTCATCGAAATTGCAACGTTATAAAATCTATAAATACGTTGCATTTTATGGATGTTGCAACAAGTTTTCTATAACAAATATGGTTCAAAAAGGGTATAAGGTCTTCTTGGCGAACAAAAAACAGTTTTTTTTTAATATGTTATAATAAAAAAATATAATAGATATTCTATTATACACCACTCAATTTTATAAGATAATTATCAGTATATGTATGTGGGGAAGAATGTCAGAAAACATTAGAGGTGGGAAAAAAATTAAAGAGGGTGAAAAGGGTGACGGTAAATGTTATTGTCGTTGCAAAAATTGTTGTACTAGACGTCCCGAAAGAGTTTTAATAGCAACAGCTAAAAAACATTGTAGAAAATATGGGCACATGGACGAGGGATCAAATGAATATCGTCCCATGTATATATATGTGTGTGTGTGTGTGTGTGTGTTTGTGTGTGTGTATGTGTGTGTGTTCATTATCTGTTTTAATATTGATTGTATTCTCAAACTTTTATATTTTTTTATACATGCACTAATTTTTCATGATTGTTTGTAATTATAAAGTTAGATTTCCCCAATAACTTTCTACATAAAGCACCAAGTAGTAGCAGAAATGATGTTGTACAAGATGAGGAACATGAAGCAGATAATGAAGATCAAGTTAATGATCCCATGGAAGTAGATGACAGTAATAACATAGTTCAAGATGATGGGACAAATCAAATGATCCAAGACTTATTCGATCATCCAGATGAGGATCATGGGGACAATAGTGATGGTATTTATGATGAGCCTTTGATTGAAAAGGAAAATAAACGACTTTATAAAGGGTCAAGAGAAAACATTCTCTCCACTACATTGTTATTGGTGAACTTAAAGGTTACGAATCATTTATCGAACACTTGTATGACACAGATCCTAAGGTATGCAATATGTTTCATCACATCTACATAAAGGTTGAATTTCCCCCCCTTTTTTTAGTGTTAATTAATGTGTAAAATAAAAATTCAATATTTACAATTACTATTCTTTACATTAACTAGTTATTTTTTATGTTTTAGATTGTTAGGTGAATTTTTGTTACCCTTGTCAAATATTTTACCTCGCACATATCGAAATTTACATGCCATTATGAAAGACATTGGAATGGAGTATCAAAGTATAGATGCATGTACTAATGATGATATTATATATTATGGAAAACATGCATCGAAAACAAAATGCTCAATATGTGGTATCAGTAGATATCGAACCGATCAAGTAACAAAAATGGTGCTTCGAAAGGTTCTCCAACATATTCTCATAATTCCATGTTTGTAGCAATTGTTCAGGTGCCAAAGCATAGCACAACTTATATATTACCATGCATGAAAGAGAATTGGAGATGGTGTTCTTAGAATTACCGTAGATGGTTATGCATTTAAGGAAATTGTTGCAAAATGGCCATAATTTACAGATGAACCTCGTAATGTTAGGCTTTCATTGACAACTGACGGTTTTAATCCATTTGGAGAGCTTCGGTCTGTTTACTCAATGTGGCCTATTTTTGTTATCAACAATAACATTCCTCCTTGGATGTCAATAAATAGGGAGCACATAATGTTGAAAATGATTGTTCCAGATGTTTGTTTACATTAATTTTTTTAATGTAACTTTTTTATTTTTCTCTTTTTTTGCACAATATCTTTTATTTATTTATTTACGTATATATACATACCATGGTAGTAATTTCATGTAATTTCAAACAATTAGGTAAGTACCAAGTTAAATCTATGAATGTGTATATCGAGCCTCTTATCGACGAGATACAATAGTTATGGGAGGGCATCACTATGTATGACATCTGTAAACCAATTGGGAAGAATCTATTTCAATGTCGTGGAATACTTTTATGGACAATTCATGATTCCATGGGACTAACACATTTTTGTGGTATGTAAAGTTCCATATTACACGCTTGAAAAGTATATAATTAATTGACTATAGCATGCATGTTGTTTAAATAATCCTTATGTATATTAATAATTCACATTAATAAAGGGTAATTTTGCATGTCTTCAAACAAAGGGTAAATTTGCATGTCCGGTTTTTGGTCCTAAGATGAAATCTCGTCGGTCAAAAAGTTTAGTAAAGGAGATGTTTGATGAGTATAGACACTTCCTCTCTAAGAACCATAAGTATCATACTACTGAAAAAAAAAAAAACTTTTCAATTAGAAACAAGAGAGGAAGTTGGCATATGACAAAATTAATTCTCAAGGTGCTCATTTTTTTATGTATCGTAAACAGAATCATGTTTTGAAATTTTATTTTAATTATTCAATTTTTTTTACCACATTTGATAAATAGTGTTATGTTTTTTTTTATGCTTCATCAATGTCATCGTCGTGACGATAGTAATAATGTGCTTCCATGAGGAATGAGATGTTATCCCACTCAATTCATGAGGTTTCCTTACTATGAGGAGCTAAAAATAGTTCATTTGTGTAATACAATGCATATCGGGAAGAATGTGACATAAACATTATGGTGAATCATAGATGAAAGGAGGGATAAAGAAAAATTTGTCAAAATTTGTAATGACATTTAGGAACTCAATCATGCAATGCAAAGTATGATCCAATCAAATAGCGATGGAGACAAAAATAACCTTCCATGGTTATTAACAGAGAATCAAAGAAATGGTGTAAAAGAGGTCATTCAAAGAATTAAATTTCCCACAAGTTTTTGTTCAAACATAAAGAATATCTTAACGAAGAAAGGTGAATTTGGTGGGGTAAAAATACATGATTGGCATACCTTCATTAGGGTAATTAATAATTTTAGTATTCATATTGATATATTCAGTGTATACATCTTTTGAGATTTTTATTTTTTTTGTCTAGTTTTGAAACAAGTAACGATTCATTTTTATTGTTACAATATGTTCTACCTCTATCTCTCCCAAACGAATTTGAAAAAAACATCAAACAAGTTATAATATATGATCTTGGAAAACACATGAGGTAAGTACCTTCAATATATATGCAAAAAAAGAATCAAGTTTTTGTTGTACTTAATGAAATGTGTTTTACTTGTAATGTAATATGTATTATGTTTTGTTGAAGCATGTTATTTTCTTGCGTCGTGATCTGTAGATGGTTGTCATTGAAATAAATCTATGAAGATGATATAAAGTATTGGAAGAGAGAAATACCTCGGCTAATGTGTGAAATGCAGAATTATCTACCTCCAACATTTTTCAATGCACAAGAACACTACCTCATACACCAAGTTGAGGAGATTGAAATGTGTGGACATGTACACACAAGCTCAATGTGGATGGTGGAGAGGCACTTGAAATCATTGAAGGCTTTGGTTAGACAAAGAGAACGTCCTAAGGGTTCTATGGTGGAGGGATATATGGTATATGAATCCATGGTGTATATTAGTCAGTATCTTCCTAAATTAGTAGCGCAAGCTATGCATGCAATGGATTGCATTTGGGATGTGAACTCCATCAAAAATATTGAAGGGCAGTAGTTGTTGGGAAAAGGTACAATGAAGAAAGTGACACGTAACTAAATTGTGGATATTTGTAATAAATATAAATTTTCATTTTTTTTGTGTATATGATCATACTCATTTAATATTTATTCTTTCATCATTTATTAATATTTACCATATAACTGATATTTAATATTGGTGAATTGTGATTTTCTGATTGGTCAGTTGCTCAAGATCGGGATGCACTAAATTTATACATTGCAAACAATCTTGACTGGATGAAGGTATGGATTGATAGATGTAAACAACGTCATGGTGGTAGGTTATCATGGAAAGAATTGTTTGAATTGGTTAGAGAAGCTCGTCGTAATGGAGATTTTGATGTTACGCAGAGGGAAATAGATTTAGCATATTGTTTGAAAGATGGAAAGGCAAGGAAATTCACCCATTTTATTCAGTTATTTTATATTATATTAATGTGACTATAGGTGTGTTTTTTTCATATTATACTTTCCAAGTTATATAAAAAAATTATTATTAATTGACAATGCATCTTTTACATGTCTGGCATATTGCAGTTGAAACACCACAATGCTATGTGGTGCAATGGTCCTAAATTTTGCATCAAACAATTGGATGAAACCAAGAAAAAATATGATATTGGGATAACTGCAGTATTATAGGTCAATAATGTTTCCTCTAGGAGTGACAGACGTCCTCGAGAATCTGAAAATAGATACTATGGGTTTTTGAATGATATAATTGAGTGTGACTTTAATTCCTTCAAATTAGTTTTGTTCGATGTCAAATGGTATAGGTTACGAATGCATGAACATGATGAGGAACAAATTGTTATGCAACATGCCAACGGATTTCTGATGATTAAAACAACGGTTTTTGAAAAAGCAAATGACCGTTATGTTTTTCCAAGTCAATGTGAACAAGTCTTTTACTCAAAGGTTCCAGGTAAGAGGGATTGGTCATTTGTTGTTAGATATGATCCAATAGGAAGGCCAGCAAAGTATATTGTAGTTGAAGAAGATGATGATCTAGATCTAGAAAAGGAAGAATATGGGTCAACAGATGAAGAAGACAGAGAAGATGATCAAGGCGTAGGAGACAATGCGCCAATTCTTGATGATGATATCAATGAAGATATGCTCGAAAATGACATTGGTGATGATGATGATATCATCAATCCTTTCAACATTGTTTCTGGACTGGATGTTGATATAGATGTCGGGTTGGCTGATCAAGAAGAATCTATAGAAGAAGGATGATACAAATGTTGCGTTGGATGAGGTACATAACTAGATATTTTAATTTGTATGAATTATTCTATTTAAATAAATTTTTATGTGCGTTAATTACATGTTTTTAAGTTTTATTTCATTTTTTGATATCCTATGCTACATGTTGTTAATTGTTGTTGTAATCAATATTAATAATTGAATACTTATGGGAGGGTTGTTCGAGAAAAGTTCCAATTGTTTTACAAATGATCAACAAATATTTACAAACCAAATTAATCTATAAACCAAACTAAACTAAATTAACCTATAAACTAACCCAAATTAATGACAGTGATACTCAGATTGGTGATACAAACACAAACAATGATCAAAAGAGGCACAAAGGAATAGAGAGAAATCTAGAAACGAAATGAGACGGTAAATATGAATTCATGCACACACGCATGAATTGTTATAAAACACAGGAATTCATTAATGAAGATATTTTTGTAATGGAGGTTAGGTCATGAAAAGGGGTCAAAGAAGACATGGTCGTGTGAGAAATGAGAAGGAAAAGGTGACCAAAGAGAATACCAATTAGATATAGGCACATGACCAGTGTTGATTACTAGAATAAGTGTTGATTCTCGTCGACCCCACAAAGTGACCAGTTAATGGGGCCAACATTGAAATTTTCTCAAACTTTTCTCGTAGTCATTTAAATTTGACATGGTGTTGGCCCTCGACCAAGTTTTGGAGAACCTTGGTCGTGTTTGACCATTTTTGGGACTTCGACAGGCTGGTCAAAGACGGAGCGCCCAGGCAAAGCGGAGATTGCGGGATCTCGCCCCTTTTTGTAGGCTTTTCGATTTTAGGGTTTATGTAACGAGTATGGGATGTCGGACCATAGGTCTTAACCATGTTCATGCCCCTTTTGTAATGTATAAATAAGTAGCTAGGCGATGTAAGAAGGATTCAGTTGTAAGCCAGTGAGATAAGTGCAAATAGTTGTGAATGCTTTGTGCATGTTGTGTGTTGAGAACTTACAGAGCTAAGTGCAAGTGATTGTGTGATGTGCCAAGATCGGGGAAGGAGGATCTGGTGAGGTGCACACAGATCTACTATCCTATGTGGAGTTGGTTTTGCGGCTCTGTGTAGTAAGAATATTGAAAGAAGATAATAAAGAAGAAGAAGAGTTGGTGGATGTAGCCCCACGCTGGGGGTGAACCACGTATATCTTGTGTTGTGGTTGCTTTATGCGATGTGGTTGATATGTTATTGACATGATCTATGCTTAGTTCTATAACCTTTATGTGGATGCATCTGATATAGTATCTTAGTTCTTTATAATGCGAATAAATGCTAGATCTGTTGTAAGGCTATGTGCTAAGTGGTTAAATATGCTTAGATCTTGTTGAATATTGTGTTGTTCTGTAATTATGGTTTGAATATGTAACGTGAATAAGCATTAAATACTAATGAATGTGAACTGCTAAGTGCTCTGTTTAGTATTGTGATCACATATCTGTGCCCCAGCCAGGTTGTAAACACTTGAGTCCTACAACCCCCCCCCCCCCCCCCCCCCCGCCTCTACCTTGGGTGAGACTTCATCTGCCTCGTAGGTGTTGTCGAAAGGGTTAGTACTTAGAGATTTTTTGGTGCGATTTTGAAGCGTTGAACCCTAGGTCTGCCCTTGTGTCAACAAATGGTTCCATTGTCGGGACTTGAAACTGTGATTGTTGGGAACTGGAGAAAAGAGAAAGCTCTGTGCATAGATCTTTTGTTGTTGTGTGAAGTACTATACTTGACTTGTGAAGCTCTGTGCTAAAAAAGAGAAGCCCGATCTGAAGAAAGAGGTAAGATATAAAATCTTTATGCTCTGATAAAGGTAAGATAAGTGGAAATTTTTGTTTCGAAAGAATGGATCTAGGTATGTTTGATAGATTTCGTCCTAGTCTGAAAACTAGGGCACAACTAGAAGAAATAAGATGTCATATGAATAGATCTGATAGAAATAGTGAAAGATATGTTATCCCTATGCATAGAAAGAATTTTTGGACTAACAAGTGGATGCAGGATCCTAGAAAGAATTTTTTGCAGGTCTATCACTGTGATCCAAGTGCACAGTACAGGAATGGTTGGGGATCATTTAAGAGAAAGAGAGGATTGAATCTTTGTTATAGTTGCAGAAAGATGGGACATATTTCTAAGGAATGCCCGAGTAGAGGTCCTATTTGCCTTTGTTGTAAGGCTACTGGACATGAAATTTTGGATTGCCCTAGAATGATTGCTAAAGTTGAGAAGATGAACATGAAACAAGAAAATCATGAAG
This sequence comes from Picea sitchensis, assembly GCA_010110895.2. Classification (NCBI taxonomy): domain Eukaryota; kingdom Viridiplantae; phylum Streptophyta; class Pinopsida; order Pinales; family Pinaceae; genus Picea; species Picea sitchensis. The sequence continues at coordinate 167,656 of SNQJ01S0001986.1, read as the reverse complement.
AAGGTCAAGAAACTAAGGATGTGCTAAAGAACCAGAAAGAATTAGAGGCTATATTATTGCAGATGAAAGAAACAATGAATGATAACAGAGACATTAGTTTATCAGAGATCTTAAAAGAGAAAGAGTGCATAGAAACAAGAATAGGAGACTTCAACATAGACTGTGTATTGGACACAGAAACACAAGTGAACATTATGACATAAAGTACTTGGAAAATCTTAGGAAATCCTGCTATGGTTCCTTCATTGGGAGGAATAGGATTGTTTAAAGGAAAGATGATAACCCTATGTGGAAGACTTACTCATGTTATTATGGTTGCTCATGGAGCATCGAAAGAAGAAGAATTCGAGGTCATTAAGTTTGTTGAGAACAATGCTCCTTTTGCACTTTTGTTGGGAAAGACTTGGATTCAGAGAGATCAGATCCAAAGGCGAGAAGAAGAGGAAGCTATAGAATAAAAAAAACAATAATTAAGGGATTTCATGGCTAGGAAAATAGCGATACTAATGCAAGAACAAGAGGACAAGTCAAAGCAACTGAGGGCCAGAGACCTGGATATTGAATTTGAAAGAACACAAGAATGCTTAAAGAACCTATCCATGCAGGAGAGTACAGAATCTACTCCATAAACAATAAGAGAAGAAGTATTATCCTCGAACCTTGTGAAAGATCCTCAACAATGCGAAGTTCCTATACTAAGAGCAGATAAAAACAAGAATGGAAAGAGGAATCGAGAGACACAGATTACAAGGAAGAAAGCAAGAAAGCTCAGTAAGAAGAAAGAAAATCTAGAAACATTGCAGGAGGTTCCAGAGAGGACTTTGTAGAAGGAAGGCTTGCAGAACTTGAAACTCACCAGAATAGTAGAACAAAATAGACTCGCACTTTGCCACGACGAAGAAATATGACCATTTGAGGCATCATGACCATTATAACGACGCTCCAAAATGGCTAGAAACGTAGTTATTTCCAGAACGTTTTCCATTAGACCAATGGGACCGTGCCATAACAGATGTTATTGTATTGATTAAATCATTCCTTCTCGTTGGAGGAGTCTGTTATGATGTTATCTATTTAACCCGTCGAATGTCTTACCATGAAAAATTTTGCAAATTATGATTATTCGATTCCACATAGAACTAATTGCTTTAGCGTAGTGCTTATTGAGCCCTCTCCACCCATTCTTCTTACCTTGAGAAATTGTCCACCTACCCGAGATATTTGATCACAAGCGTGTATGTCGAGTGACCTTAGCGCAGTAGATAAATCCATCAAAGAGATTTTTATTGACCTCATGGTTGAGAAGGTCATGTCCGCAGGAGCACAGGCCTCATCAACGAGAGGATTGCAAGCCTCCCCATCGACTGCACATCGACTTGGGTCATCCCAAATTGCGATAGAGAAACAGGGAAATTATTGCGACGACTTGGCAAATGCGAAGCTCATCCCATCAGTCCTCCCCAACTATATCCCGCCTCTAGCTAGCACGGTTAGTCGTGACAACGTTCCGAGGGACTTAGACTATACATTGATCACTGTGTACCTCCCAAAGGGGATACGCACAGTTGGACTACAGTTAGGACAGATTATGACGTTGAATATCAATGAATTCAACTTAAGAGATCGTGAGAACTATGGCATGCTTGCACCACACAAGTACTTGACCAAGACAATGGGGAAGTAGTCGAATATAATCCCCCAGTCGTGGACCATGGACATCACAAGATCAACAATCCTTAATGTGATGAATATACCACACTTCGGCAGACATCAGGAGGTTAATGCGTGTGTTAAAATACTCCTGTCGTGCTACCATGGTGGTTACCTGTGGTTGGATAGGCACATCACTATAGATCCGGTGTTGATGTACCAGATCACTAGATTGAGAATGCAAGGACCGAACCCTCAGGATTTTTACCTAGGGAAGGCTATAGATCGCACCCTGGCGCAACGAATAAAATACACCTACAGAGATGTGGAGTGACGCAGACCCCTAAACCCTCAGGCTGGAGTCCGCACAGGATCTTTCAACTTCGGCCCCTTAGAGTCTGACTGACTCCTTTAATTCCTCTCGGGAAATTATTCACTCACCCTCTCTCAGAGTATAATTCACATGCCCTTCTAAGTTATGTCCCCGTGATCATTCACTGGCCATGAACTCCATGATCAACACCCAACTAACATTGGGAATTTTCTCTTTTCCTTTCGGGATATCGGATTTCACGATTTCGCAAATCCTGATGTCGAGCGCTTTACCTCTTCGATCTCCGAAACCCGAAATACCAAATGCTAGACCCTTCTTACCATTGATTTCGTCTTTTCGCTCTTCGCAATTTCGGGAGTTGCGATGACGTGCAACTCTACCTCTCAACTCCCGGAGTCCTGAAACCCGAATTACCAAAATCCCAAAAAGTCCACCCTAAGTCCTGCCCCACTTCACGACTTCGAGATTTTCCCTTTCACTATGTTTCGTCCCTTGTCATCAGGATTCCCGGTATGCCGAATCCCAAAATACCGAAACACAAATGTTCCACTCCCAAGGAGATCAACGACTGTGGTTCTCCCCTAGATCCAACGGTTAGCTTAATTTCGCATACCGAGAATTCGTAAGGCTTATCCTCGAACTCTCTGTCTCTTATACCTTCCGGTCCCCGAATCTTCGAAATGCCGAAATGGTTTTCGTCTCTCGGGATTTCGCGAATCGGGAGTTCAAAACTGACGATTCCAAATTTTTGTCTCCTCGAGATCCCAGATCCCGAAATGTCAAAAATGCTCCTCTACACTTCTTCGCGTTTCATGATTTTGATACTTCTGATGTGGAGTGTTCTTCCCCTTGTCAACGGGAATGCAGAAAATCCAATTCCCGAAAGGCCAAAAAATATCCTGTCGCAACTTCTGATTTCGGACTTTCCTCCCTGCTGAGTCCCAATCACTCATCCTCAGGACTTCCAAAACCCCAAACTTCGAAGTTCTGAAAACCTGAACTTGTCACTCTTTTCCTTCACACAAAAACTCTTTTCGTGTTTCAGGAACTTGATCAACCAAGGTTTTGGCTTGCACTCCGGACTCCCGAACTCTGAATTCTCGAAATGATCTGACGGCCTGAACAGATCTCGATCGACGGTCCACGTTGACTCTATCTTTTGAAGGTGGATGTGTCTGACGCGTAACTCCCCAAAAAATTCCCTGGATCCTACGGTCCTCACTATTTCGGGAGTTCTCCTTAGAGAATTCCGACCGTTCAATCTCCTCCTCAAAGAACCTCCGCTCAAATCAAACCTCCGATGCTCCTCTGGGATTTAACCTCTGCACAACTACTTGTGCTTCATGCTTTCTCTTGAATGATTCCAAGGCCCTAACCCTTCTAATATTTCTTCACAAAATCCAGGTCTTCAAGAATAATCTTGCACGCACTCCTTGCGAAAATCCTTCAAATACTTCTGAGTATTTGAATTCCCGACTCTGTGCACTTTCTCTGCAACAACAGTCCTTCGATTTCTCAACCTTAGTTAATAAGTTATGAGGTCTCGACCAGCCTACGCACACCTTGCATGACTTTCGTTCTTTTCTTGCACTACAGTTGAAATGAGAACAACGTTATCCCTCTTGAGCTTTCAGAGATAAACTCTGAACCCTGTCAACGCACTCCTTGCGGACGTTTCACTGCACTCCTTGCAGGAACTCTTACTCAAGAAGAGAAACAATTGAAACTCATTCTCTTACTCTCTCAGACTTCAAACACTTAACATGAAATCATACATACATAGCATAACAACAAATGCACAACAGAAAGAGTAAAACAACCATAAGCATAGCATTCAACATGTATACACAGAAAGCATTATAACACCATGAGTCTGAATCAAAGGTTCATATATTAATTTCAGAACTTCTGTACATGGGTTCTTCTTTACAAATCTCTGCTTCTTCTCTATGCTAATTTCCTTAATCATACAATCTCTGATTGATACAATGATAGAAACAATGAGGGTGTCTAATCTAGAATTTTTTTAAATCTACCTACTTTTATTAACTGGGTATAAATGCTTCTACATCCTACAGATGAGAGTGGATCGCTCAAGATCTGTTTACAATATGGAAGTATGCCTTCTTAACTATTTCATTAATGTCTACACATCCAAACTTTCAAAAACATTTCAAAAATTTTCAACATGTGCCAAAAATGTGATGGCATTCATCCCAGCTGTCTTCGGCCTTCGCGCTCGCTTGCTGCTGTGATGCTCCTGCATCATACTCCCTCGCTTGAAAATTTTCATGGACTCCTATTCATGAGCTCTTGCATGGTCTATCCATGCTTATGAATTTTTTCTTCATCCTCCCAACTGGCATCTTCAACTGGATATCCCTTTCGTTTGACCAAGTATTCAAAATACTCTTTCCTCTTGGTCTTCCTGCTGACCCTCTTATCAATTATACTTTCCATCTGTGGCTTTACATCTACAGGCATTTGTTTGGTCCACTAAACTTCTTTCTGTTCACTTCCTTCTTCAGCTCTATAAGGGTACAAATCTCAGATGTTGAATATTGATGAAATTCTGATTCGGTAATTCGATCTCATATGCATTTGCCCCAAATTTATTTACGATCTTGCATGGTCCAATCTTCTTCATTTTTAGTTTTTTGTATGTTCCCCTTGGGAACCTTTCTTTCCTCAGATGTGAAAGAATCAGATCACCAACTTCAAACCGAAGTTCTCTCCTGTGTTGATATGCTCTACGTTTATACTCTCGATTCAAATTTTGCAAATGTTCCCTCACTTGGCGGTGAAGTTCCTTCATTGATTCTGCAAAATCCTCTACACTAGCACTTCTTAATTCATTCTATTATGAATCCTTCAGTTCAGAAACTCCCCTTGGCTGCATTCCATATACAATCTGAAATGGACTCTGCCCTGTGCTCCTGTTGATTGAATCATTGTAAGAAAATTCCGCCTGTGGCAGAATGTGATCCCACTGGCTGTGGTGTTCAGTCAGTAGGCTCCTCAACAAATCTCCCAAGCTTCTGTTGACAACTTCTGTTTTCCCATCCGTCCGAGGATGATAAGCTGAGCTAAATGAAAAACTTGTTCCCATCTTCTTCCATAAAGTCCTCCAGAAATGTCCCACGAACTTGGTGTCTTGATCTGAAACAATACTTCTTGGTAAGCCGTGAAGTCTGACAACTTCTTTGAAAAAAAGGTTCGCTATATGAGTTGCGTCGTTGGTTTTTTGGCATGGTATAAAATGTTCCATCTTTGAAAATCTGTCTACCACCACAAAGATTGAATCAAATCCTCTTTGCATTCTTGGCAGCCCCAATATAAAATCCATGCTCACTGCATCCCACGGCCTCTCTGGTATGGGTAATGGCTGGTGTAACCCTGTGTTTTGCCTTTTCCCTTTTGAGTGTTGACAAATTTTGCATCTGTCCACAAATATTTTGACATCGGTCCTCATCCCCAGCCAAACATTTGAGCCATTTAATTTCGAGAATGTTTTTTCATGACCGAAATGTCTGGCCAATCCTCCAATGTGTTTTTCTTTCAGCAGATTCTCCCTCATGGAGCATTTTGGAATACATAACTGATTGCCCCTGAATAATAATCCATCTTGGATCATATATTCCGTCCATTGGCTTATGTCCCTGAGAATTGGATTCTCAGATGCCTCATACGTTTCCCTAAAATCTGGGTCATCCTTGTACATTTCTTTGAGGTTATCAAAACCTAAAGTTTTGATTCTAAATTCCTGCATCAACAAACATTTCTTGCTCAAAGCATCAACAACTTTGTTAGCAGTTCCAGAAATATGTTTAATTACAAAAGTAAAATTCTGCATGTATTCAACCCATTTTGCATGCTTTTGGTTCAACTTTTCCTGTTGAGTTATGAATTGTAAGGCATGATTATCACTGTACAAAACAAACTCTTTAGGAACCAAATAATGTCTCCATTTCTTCAGCGCTTGTATGACTGCATAAAATTCCTTGTCATATGTTGAATATTTAATCTTTTCTTCATTCAGTTTTTCACTGAAGTATGCGACCGATCTGTCATATTGGGTCAAGACCGCTCCAATTGAAAATCCGCTAGTTTCACACCTGACCTGAAATGTCTTACTGAAATCTGACAACACCAGAATTGGTTGTTCAGTAATCCTCCTCTTCAACAGATTGAAACTTTTCTCTGCTTCCTCTGTCCAGTGAAAAGATTTATGTCTTTTCTTCATTGTGTCCATCATTGGTGCGCTAATCCCATTGAAATTTCGGATGAATTTCCTGTAGAAACTAGCTAATCCTTGGAAGCTTCTAACTTCAAATATACTCTTCGGCGATGGCCAATTTTTAATCACCTCCACTTTATTTGGATCCATTTTCAGCTTATCTGCAGAGATAACGAACCCCAAATAAATGAGCTCTGTCTTCATGAATGATGATTTCTTCATATTTATCAACAACTTCTCTTGTTGTAATCTCTTCATCACTGTAGCCAAATGCTTCAAGTGATATGTTTTTGTTCTACTGAAAATCAGTATATCATCAAGATATACAATGATGAATTTCCCTATAAACTCCTTCAAGACTTCGTTCATCAATCTCATGAAAGTACTAGGTGCATTTGTTAAGACAAATGGCATAACAAGCCATTCATACAGCCCTTCATTCGTCTTGAATGTTGTCTTCCATTCATCACCTTCTCCCATATGAATTTGATGATATCTTCTTTTCAAACCAATCTTTGAAAAAAAAATTGCTCCACCCAAGCAATCCATAAAATCATCCATCCTTGGCAAAGGAAATCTATATCTAATGGTAATCTTGTTGATTTCCCTCGAGTCTGTGCACATCCTCCAGCCTCCATCTTTCTTTGGGCTGAGCATTGTCGGAACAACACATGGACTCAAGCTCTCTTTAACCAACCCTTTGTCCATTAAATCTTGGACCTGTCTCTTGACCTCTTCATTCTCTTGCGGCGTCAATATGTACGTTGCTTTGTTTGGTAAACTAGCTCCAAGTATAAGATCAATATGATGGCTTATACTTCTGATAGGTGGTAACGAACGAGGTAGTTCGTCCACTACTATATTAGCAAACTCTTCCATCAATGTCTAGATTTCCTCTAGTAAATCATCCACTCTTGTATTGGTTAAAACAATTCTAGGCTTCCTGACCATGATGAATTGTGTATCTTCCTTCTTCTTAACCTCTTTAAGAATTTCCTTCCCACTCATGAGAAGTACAGTGTAGCTCACCTTTGGTTTCACTTCTTTATCCTTAATCGGAAACAACATGTGAGTTCTCCCATTCTTCTCCAGGGTGTATGTGTTCTTTCTCCCATCATGAATCACATTCTTGTCATATTTCCACGGTCTACCCAACAATAGATGAAAAACATCCATGGGAATGACATCACATAGTATTTCATCTTTATATCCTCCTATTTTAAATTCAACTAAACATTGTTTAGTGACATTTACCTGATGTCCTTTTTGTAGCCATGAAACTCTGTATGGGCTTAGATGTACGATAGTCTCCAACTCCATCTTTTCTACCATCTCTGTAGAAATGAGATTGTCTATGCTACCACTGTCCACAATGACTTTGCGTACCCTATCTTTGGTCTTGAAAGCAGTCTGAAAAAGTCTATTCCTTTGGGTTGGGTTCTCTGCCTCCTTCTCTGGCGTTAAGAGAACTTTTCTCATCATCAAGGATCTTCTTCCTTCAGCATCTTCTGCCTCAACATTCCATCCTTGAGCTTCGGCAATGTGAGTTTCACCACCTTCTTTCTTTTTATCTAGGCATTCATAGGATTTATGTCCATTTTTTCCATAGGTAAAGCATTTTATTTCTCCACCTCTGCCTCTTCCTCTTCCTCTGGTTCGAGGAAAAGTATTTATATCAACATACTATCCTCTCTGTGAGCTTCCACCTCTCTCAGTTTGAGTTTGAGGTTTCTTCCACTCTTCTTTAGGTTTCTGATTCTTGTCCTGGGAAATTGTTTTGCCTCTGGCTTGACTTCTACCTCGACCTCTTTGAAGTTTCTTTCAGCTCAGTTTTTCTTCAGCTTTCAGAGCCATATGATAAGCATCATCTACATTTTGAATGCTCATCATGCTCATCTCATCTTGTATGTCATATCGCAGACCATTCATGTACCTGACAACCTTTTCATCATCACTTTCTCGATGACCTGCCCTGATGTTTAGTTTGTAGAATTCTTTAGTGTATTCTTTCATTGACATCAAATTCTATCTCAAGTTCTGCATTCTCCGAAACAGAGTAATTTGATAATCCTTGGGTATGAATTTGGCTTTCATCTTTGCAACCATTCTATCCCAACTCTTGATTTTCTGCTTTCCTTTGTAGCGTCTGTTAGCTTGTAGTTCATCCCACCATAATGTTGCATGCCCTTTAAGTCTTGTGACAACATGTTTGAATTTCCTATCTTCCTCGACATCCTCATATTCAAAATACTTATCCAGAGCTCTAATCCAGTCTAGAAGCTCTTCAACATCCAGGTTTCCTTCATATACTGGAATGTTCATTTTTTCTCTAGCACCTATCCTTGCAACAACCCTAAATAGGTGTTCTTCTGCTGCGTCTTCAGCTGCAACTTCTTCTCCATGTCCAGCTTCATTTTCACTGTCAGCCTCACTAATATCTCCAATGTCGACTGTGCACCTCTGTGTTGTCTCCATGGCATCAAGCCTGGCATGTAGTTCGCGCATTTCCCTTTCCACTGCTGGATCAAGCATTGGTCTATCTCTTCTTCTCGATGGCATGGATGAGAAATATTCTTCCTTCCTCTGCTACAAAACACGAAGAACTTTTTTTGTGCTCTGATACCACAACTGACGCAGACCCCTGAACCCTCAGGCTGGAGTCTGCACAGGATATTTCAACTTCGGCCCCTTAGAGTATGATTGACTCCTTTAATTCCTCTCGGGAAATTATTCACTCACCCTCTCTCAGAGTATAATTCACAGGCCCTTCTGAGTTATGTCCCCATGATCATTCACCGGCCATGAACTCCATGATCAACACCCAACTAACATTGGGAATTTTCTCTTTTCCTTTCGGGATATCGGATTTCACGATTTTGCAAATCTTGATGTCGAGCGCTTTACCTCTTCAATCTCCGAAACCTGAAATACCAAACGCTAGACCCTTCTTACCATTGATTTCATCTTTTCTCTCTTGGCAATTTCGGGAGTTTCGATGACGTGCAACTCTACCTCTCAACTCCCAAAGTCCCGAAACCCGAATTACCGAAATCCTGAAAAGTCCACCCTAAGTCATGCCCCACTTCACGACTTCGGGATTTTCCCTTTCACTATGTTTCGTCCCTTGTCATCAGGATTCCCAGTATGTCGAATCCTGAAATACCGAAACACAAATGTTCCACTCCCAAGGAGATCAATGACTATGGTTCTCCCCTTGATCCAACGGTTAGCGCGATTTCGCATACCAGGAGTTCTTAAGGTTATCCTCGAACTCTCTGTCTCTTATACCTTCCAGTCCCCGAATCTCCGAAATGCCAAAATGGTTTTCCTCTCCCGGGATTTCGCGAATCGAGAGTTTGAAACTCACGATTCCAAATTTCTGTCTCCTCGAGATCCCAGATCCCGAAATGTCGAAATGTCGAAAACGCTCCTCTACACTTCTTCGTGTTTC